>OY755083.1:9471235-9773088 GCA_963576655.1 Gastrophysa polygoni | reverse complement strand
GGACACGTCATAGGACCCTATTTTATAAACGGAAATTTGAACTCTGAACGATATTTATCACTTTTACAACAGCATATTATTCCAGAGCTTAGACGATTATTCCCGAATGATAACAATCCCAATTTGCCGGCAGAACAAATATGGTTTCAACAAGATGGGGCTCCTCCACATTTTGGACGTATGGTACGCGCATATCTAGATGAAACTTTTCTTAATAAATGGATTGGGCGCAGGGGAGCAATTGAATGGCCAGCTAGGTCTCCCGATATGACCTCACTTGACTTTTTTCCATGGGGTCACATGAAAAGTGTAGTCGACAAAAATAGGCCGCCAAATATCGAAGAGTTGCAAGAAAGAATGAGGCATGAAATTTCTACCATTCCTTCTCACATGATTTTAGATTCACTACAAAATTTTGTTCAGCGAGTTCATTACTGTCAGGAGGTAAATGGTAAACACTTTGAGCACCTTATTAAATGGAATTTCGAAGAAAAATTTGTTGTTTATTAAAACTTGTTTTCTCTCTTTTCCCTCCTGTCTCAACTATTGTTTTCATAAAATTTTAAATATCCTGGACATTCATTAAAAAATACATTTCATTGTTTCAATTGCATTTTAATCAACCCTGAACAATTATGCCTTTTTTTATTGTCTGTGAAAAAATTATAATTAAATTGTAATCATAATATCCACATACTCCACCTTTTGTGACTTTCATAATAAATATGCATCATTTCGTGCTCTTTCTTTAATAAATTTGAGAGTAGTAAAAAGTTATTTTCAAAATTCGATATCTCGAATTCGATTGAATTTAGGAAATGATGCGCTTCATCAATTTTGTTCAGAATTTCGAGCAGAATTGAAATGTGGAATAATATACAGGGTGTCCCATTTGAGAAAAAGCAACTTTGTTTCGTCCTGACTTTTTGACTCATCCTGTATACTTGATTTTTCATTAGCTTAATGGATTTTGAATAACCCCACAACTTTTGTATCCTAACATTTTTCGCTAGCTACCTTACTTTAGGAAATAATCGACCGTTTCCATACATATCAGCGACCCTGTATACGAAACAATATAAGTCTTGATATGCAGATAAACAATTAGTCGGATTCAAAAAGGTCACGTTTGGATCACCCAAAATTATTAAATTCTCATGACCAAGTGGAATATTTGATAGTATATTGTCTCATCCTCCATTACACATATTGGGCGGTAGCCGAGTCCAACAGTTCCATGTAATTTTTTTCAGTCAAACCGATCAAAATTAGGTCAATAAAGTGGATGGTAACAGTTGGTGACTCACAATGTACATATCTCGATTGACCTAATATTTGAAAATCGATTCAAAATTATTCGAATTGATTGGAAACCTCCTTCTTTTGTTGTAAATATTGTTATTCTTACCTCCACTATTGCCGTATGCGAATCCATTCGTTAGATATTCTTGGGTCATCTTTGAATCATTCCATTTGAAGTAATCTTTTTGCAATCGGAAAAAGGTTTCTGGGCGCTTTGATAAAAAACAAAACTTATTAGTCTCAGGCCGCCCGGAATCTTTCTGGAAATCTTTTCTGAATAGTGTTCTATATCCGGCCACTCGAAATATCGGATTATTAGCCTTTCAAAACAAACCCTTGAAAATTCCCTATCGGCCGTTTAGAGAAGTTTTCGCATTTAGCTGATTTTATGTATTTTGGGAACCATTTGGTGATAGTCGCATTCCGGTATTATCATACATAACTCCTTTATCAATTTGATCGTTTTATTTTTGTTCGTGGAATCGAAGATCACCATTTCCATTCCAGCGAAAGAAATACCACAGATACAGTTACAATATGTTTGTGTAGTTTGAAGTGTGTAATGTTATAGTATGCTTATGTCACAAAAATTGTAAATAGCATATAAAGTACGAAGTATCTAACTCCATGATCGCATTAGTATACAGGGTATCTCGAAAATAGTATGCAACATGATACTATAACGAGGAAAGATATGATCACTCGAGGTTCTAGTTTTGAACCGCTTTGCGCATGACGTCACTACGTGACAAATACGATTGGCGGCAATCGGAATAACACGGGTTTTCATATATTTGATCAGACGAATTATCGAATAACAATGTTTTTGGAGTTTTGATGTTAGTGGAATCATAATTCCGATCATCGAAATATATAAATTGATAAAAATGAACCCAACAAAGTTATTCCCCTGGATATCTTCTGAAATTCAAATAATCCATTCATAGGTATTGCAGGAGTAACATTCATGACGTTCTTTGTATGTGAATAATTGTTTTATTCGTGAGCATTTATTCAGAAATGAATAATAATAATGAAATATCCACTAGTTGATGAATACATATTTCGCAAGTGACTTTCATGAATCATTTCAAGTGAAGTTAATACTATGAGGTGTATTATTACAATAGTGGTGATTATATTGGCCACAATTATGAACATTTGGGGCATGAGTCTAATAAAACATAAGTAGATGAAGTTGTATTTAATATAAATATTTTCATTGGGAATTAAAACACTGAAGCACTGTTGTTACACCATCATAATCAGTGCAATTATTTTCAAGTATTTAGATAATTCACAAAATAATCATCAAACCATGAAGGTAAATACATTTGTACGAATAAACATAACGCATCTAATAAGGAATAATGGGTTTAAAATTTTTCAACAAACTACATTTCAGATGGGTACCATAAAAGAAATTGAATCTAATTGGATAAATCGAATTGAATAAATTTTAAAAAAATACTGTGTGTAGGTTGATCGAGGTGTGATATGTTCGTTTCACTAGATTTTTTTCGTTTCTAAAAATTAAAATAGGAAATATGATGAATATTTCAATATACCTATTTGTAGTTAGAGCAGATCAGTGATCTGCTCCAAGATGTCAAAGCATTCAAAATAAAACAATTACGATACGATAAGAGAATTCCTTCGCTAATAGTCATTGAAATGATGAGAGAGAAAATCCCAAAAAAGGTAATGAATTCAACATTTCATTGATGGTATTGGAATGTTTGAGGAAGGTATGGCATCATCTTTCAATTTCCATTTCTGAATAGGTAATTCTAACAGTTTTTCTTGCAATCTATAGTCGTCGTCTGAGAAATGCTTGGAACATATTCTAGCTGCTTTTACATTGAACTTGTTCTTCTGAAGCAATTCTTCACCCACAAACTGCAAGTTTCCTTCGATGAAGGAAAAGTGAAGTAACGACATGTCGATGCAGTTTTACATCTTTAATTATTGTTACTGGAACAACCCACCACAGCACAATGAACCATAGTTTCTTAGTATGGTATATAATTGAAGTAAGCAAGATTATTCGAACCGATACTATACTGAAAAACACAATTTAAAACGATGAACGCACTGAAATGTTCGCTGAACCCCGAAGCGCCAACAGAAATTTGTCACGGAGTGACGTATACTGTGCAAGAGAGACAGAAATAAAACATGCGCGTGGGTTTACCTTCTCAGTTATAGCATTGAACATATAAGATATGTTCGGTGGTTATAGTATCATGGTATGCAATACTCTACCAGCGACTTTTAGGATCAGGAATAGGAATAGAGCTTTTTACAGGGTGATTTGAAAATACTTTGACAAACTCCAGGAGTTGATTCCTTGCAATATTCTAATATGAATTTCAATTACACTTCCTCAAGAAAAAACACAAAACAAGAAAATAATAACATTCCAGAGGTCCTTCAAAAATTATGATTCCAATAAACTTCAACTAGAATTATATAATTCTGCTTGGGACAATAATGTTTCTGATGTAAATGTTTTAGCCACTTCCTTCATTGGAGATATTGAAAATATAATTAATCGTATGTGTCCCAGGGTAAAAATAGTTCAAAATCAAAAATATTTAGACAAAAAATGGATTAATGCTGAAATAAGAGAAATGATGCAGGAAAGGGATCTATTATATAAAAGGGCTATTATGAATGGAAGTGAAAATACTTGGCAAGAATACAAAACGAAAAGAAATACCATTGTCAACAAATTGAGAACAGAGAAAGAGAAATATTATGCAGAAACAATAGACTTAAATAAAAGCAACCCAAAAGAACTGTGGAAAAACCTTAAAACTCTCTTACCTGGTAAAAACAATTATTGCCAGATGAAATTAGGTTTGAAACGGAAATAATCAAACAGGAGGCGGACATAGCCGATAGATTTAATAAATATTTTATTTATAGCATTGATAACATAATCGGGAATATACCACGTCCTCAAAATGTTATGCCCTTTTATGATGGAACCCGAGATGGAACCACAGTGCATAATGAAGCTCTTAGTAATTTCGAAAAATTAACAATGAGTAAAATGAAAGAAATAACAAAAAATCTTAAAAATGTTGGTGGGGGTGAGAGTGGCTTTTCGAAACAGGTTCTGTGTGATGTTGTGTATGTGGTTGGTAATCGACTTTTAGAAGTTATTAACACTTCCCTTAGCAGTGGTATTTTTCCAGAACCCTGGAAATTAACAACTATCATTCCTGTCCCTAAAGTAAACAACACTAAACTATATAATGAATTTCGTCCAATAAATACGGTGCCCATATACGAGAAAATTTTGGAAATCGCTGTGAAAGAACAGTTGATGAATTTCTGTGATAAAAATAAAATAATTATTCCTAACCAATCAGGGTTTAGAGAAAATCATTCTTGCGAGTCTGTTGTTGTTGGTATTTGTGATGATTTTCTCAGGGCCATCGACTGTGATAACTATGTTTTAGCTGTGTTTTTAGATTTTAAGAGAGCTTTCGAAACAGTAGACAGGGATATTTTATTAAGCAAATTAGAGATTCTAGGAATCAGGCATACTGTCTTAAAGTGGTTTGAGTCTTATCTGTCTGAAAGATTACAACGTGTGTCTTATAAAAATTATATGTCCGATTTTTTAGATGTTAAATATGGTGTACCACAAGGAACCGTTTTAGGGCCACTCTTATTTTTGCTTTATATAAATGATTTGGTTGGAGTAACATTAAAGTGCAAGATTATTCTTTTTGCTGACGATACAATGCTCTGTATCGTAGGTAAAAACTTACAAGAAATATTAAAAGATTTAAATGATGATTTAGAGAGAATATTCAATTGGCTGTGTGTTAACAAACTAAGTCTTAATGCTGATAAATCTAAATTTTGCGTATTTAGGAAAAAATCAAAACTTAGTCAAGCCGAAATCCAAAATATGCAAATTACGGTAAATGGGGAAAATATTGTTTATAGTAACGAAATTAAATACTTAGGCATTATATTGGATTGTAATTTAAACTTTCAGGCTCATGTTGATTATGTAATGAGGAAATTTGCAAAAAAAGTGGGTTTTATAACTCGAATAGGTAAAAATTTATCCTTGCACACAAAATTACAACTTTACAATATTATAGCTCTCCCACATTTACAATTTTGTTCGACCCTATTATTTAATTTACCACAGTATAAAATAAATCAAATGGATAAAATACAAAACAGAGCAATGAGACAGATTTTAAAATGTAACTGGTATACGCCAATTAAATATATGCTGAGTGTCCTAAATATGTTGTCTGTGAATCAAAGGGTTATGTTTAATGTGTATTTGTTTATTTTTAAGCTTAAACATAATTTGTTACCCAACTATCTATGTGACAGATTAAAGGTCTTCAGCGATATACATAGTTATCACACTAGAAATAGAGGCGATTTTATTTTGCCTGAACGTTGCAATTCAACTCAAATGCTAAAATCGGTTTTGTACAAGGGTCTATCCGAATTCAACAAGTTACCTGTAACAATAAAAAACTGTGATAACCTAAGCCATTTCAAACGGCTCCTGAGAAAATTTGTTTTAGATAAGTGTTAGTGGTTGTATTTTATTTACTTTAATTTCACACATTTTTAGCCGTATTTTCTTGTTCATATTGTAATAAGGCAAATTGTTCTTATATGTAGCTATTATGCTAAATAAATGCTTTACTACTACTACTAATTGCCTGAATAAATATGTCAGGAAACGCATCGTTCCGAAGATGAAGTATGTTGAAGTTTTATTTTTATTACCGTTTTTTTTTTCAATAACTTTTGAGATACCGAATGATGTGTGATTCCCAAAAATACTTACTCAATCGTCAAATTCATCACCTAAGCAATGTGTATGTTGAGCAATAGGTGCGTTATCGGAATGATCAAGCCAGGAGGGTGACTGATCCAGCCCAGAGGATCTCCGGTCCGAGGAATGTAATATTCCAATTGCCAATAAGAACTGATATCTCTCCTTCGATTGAGTGGGCGGTCACATGATTCTGACTTCAATCTATCAACAGTTGTCAAAACATACGTTTTTCCATCTAGTCAATTCGTGAAAAAAATTTCATGGATAAGTGACTTGAACGAAAAGGATGAGAGAAATATAATTTCAGACAGTGATATATAATATATAACTGCTCATTACATCAGCGTGCATAATGAGTGGACATTATAGCTTATAACTCCCTAAGGGCGAATATGAGTGAGTTTTATAGTCTTTCCGATAATATACAATTGAAAAATTGAACAACTAAAGCTACTGCCTTCATGGTTCATTAATTATGCCGGCTGGCTTGTTTTTTTCAAAGTTTTTGGATTGGATGAGTAATTTCCGAGTAATACAGACATTTATGATGTAGAAAATTCATCGTTGTGACCCTTTTACGATAGTGATACTATGAAAAATAATTAATTTTTCAAATAGACATTGATGTTTCCATGAAACATCGACTATCCAGGTGAATTGTGGTTTCGTGTTTCAAAATCACTGTGAATTGTAGAGAACTGAAATTCAATTTCACAGTGAAACAGAGCGAAAAACCTATGTTTAATTAAATTTATAAAGCTTCGCGTCGAAATGAGCAAATAAAACCATGAACATAATATATTGGCAGCGTTATCCAGAGGGGCAACAATTGAATGGAATCTATTTACATCTCACTCGCATATGCCTATAGAGGAACTTTGAATTCACTTCATTCAATTTAATTACATGTTCAAAGCATCTAACATTCTACAATAATTTCATAGTTAGGTTTTGCGTTACGGTTATGTTTCCATACTGAAAAGTACATCCCAATCACAGCTGCTGTTAATCGAGAAGTACCGGTGAATATCAAGAAAGGCTACCGCACAAATATGTTTCGATGCGAATTTGTGGCCCAAGACACTTCAAATGCAGATGGTTATCAACATATTCCGAGAACCAACACGAAAAAAAGAATTCGTTGATTCAAACAATATTCACTTCGATCAACCAAATAAAAGTGTCATATATGCACGACAGAATATAATGTTGAAACGAGTAACATTTGATCTTGTTTCGCGAGCGAATTCAAGGTTTCAGTCAGCTAAATATTCTCTGGATGAACACTATATCATATCCAACCAACCACATTATTTCTCATCTCAACTTGGAAATCAATTCGATCCAATTCATTATTTTGTTGATCAGAATATGGAAAATGTTTGAATCGACCAAATTCGATGCGATAATAATTCATCTATCCAAGTGATTATTTCGTTAATCCGAATGTGAAAAATGTTCGAATAAACCGAATCCATGATCTTTGCAAGACAATCTTTTGTTTAGATTCATACACACTTTCGAATCAGTGAAGTAAACATTTTGTTGGATCAACTCTGGTAAACGGTTGGATGAAATTGGCTCCTCATTGGATTGACAAAATGTGTAATTCGATGGGAGCATTATTCTGATTCGGTGTGATTACCTCTCTTGGTCTATTGAAAATAAGAATCGATTGAACAAACTAAAACTGTCATCAAAGTCAGATATCATTTCGCTTGTTCATGGTGATTTCATGCCAATATTCAATATCTTGGCACCGTTCTCCAATCGTTATTTGTGAACAGAGCCAAATTTACGTTCGATTTCCTCATTCTTTTCTAAATTATTGTAATACTGATATAAGGAATGATCGAATTTTCATATAGATCTAATGAGGTGGGAACTTTCAGGTATTCCATAGGGTATTGAATTTGTTATGTAATGATATATTTTGGCTCATTCACCCTAATGATTGACTCATATGCCATTAATTTTCACAGTGATGAAGTAATATTCTTTCAGGTATACTCAATATATTCACTATCCAAAAAAGTTATTATGCTGAAATATGATTGTGAATTATATAAGTACCTAAATGATGAAATCATTCACTCGATACACTCAGGATATGGCAGTTATTGAATTTTGAAGAACAAATGATGTATCATTTCTGCATATCTTCGACCTCCATATCCAAGTAGAATCTAGTGGCTATTCACAAATGTAGCTCAGAATCGGTTTTCAAACTCATCCGAAATTCTCAGGTCAATAATTTCTGATACTGATCGAACATAATCCGCATATTTTATGCCATTCGCGTATTATAATTCAGTTCATCATGGTTATCAGCTTGAAGTGAGAAAGAACGTATTTAATTTAATTACTATATATTCTTGAATTCAGCAAAATCAGTTGTTTGAATCGGTGCTGTATCGAAATTGAAATAATATTACTATTGGTTCAAAGTGAATCGATAAATGATTCGTTCGATACTCATAGTTTGGGAAAGATAAATTCGAATCACTCAGTTTAAAGAGATATGTTATTTGATTCGACATTATCATTCATTCAATTTGAATTGGAGATGATTCCGTTTGATCAACATATTTTCAAATCAAGCATATATGAGAATTGCATCAAGAATCACATTGCGTCCATGCGATAGTATGGTGTCATTCCAACCAAATATATTTGGTTGAATTAACAAATCCTTTTTTCCCGTGAAGAATCATACCAACACCAACCATTTTAATGATTTGAAATCCTAATAATATGCGCTTCATAAGCTTTGACTCTGACCATTAGTTCGGCAATTTCCTAGTGAAGTCATCTCTCACAGTTTCAGGATATACTCTCAGGATGTCTCATTATTCAGGAAAACTTGCTTCGTTATCTCAATGCGATCTGGATGACATGACAGGCAGATGATGTGGATGACTTCTTGCTTGATTGTTGCATGAAATCTGGACTGAACGATATTCTCATATATTCGTCATTTGATAGATAACTGTACTGCATGGACATTATCAAACTTATGGATCATTGAAGTACTTGGATCATGCACATCTCAATAACAGATATCGAACCACCAGACATAAAATTATGTAGTACATGAACATTCATACGATCATGATGAAGTATATTTGAAAAAGCATAGGTCGTTTTATAGGACAAATACCATTGCCGCCCGCTGTTAGAGTGCTATTATTGAAATCTGGCCGACCCAATCTCTCTATGATACGAATGGCTTTGATTTGTAAAACAGAAAATCCGGAATAATAAAGTGATTTGTCAGAATGGAGCTCGATAGTGAGCAGCCCTGGGAGAAATATTATTTTTTATGTGCAGTGTTTCTTCACCTTTACTCACTTTTACTTTCATCAGAGACAATGAATAGCGTTTTTTTCTGGTATATTGTGAGTACCATCCTTACAACTTCGCGAGATACGTGTGATTTTTATCAAGTGTTGATAATGAGTTTGAACTCATGGACACTACTTCGACTGAGGCCAATGCCTCAGTCCTCCCCTCCTGAATCTTACCTACCGCGTATGATCCGTCATCAATAGGCAAATGCATTTCCAGGCTTCAATGAGCCAATTACGTATCTCTGAACGTATAGGACTATACAATCAGCTGGTGAATGAGGATACTATCCGGGGAATGCCGACGGACACAATAACAACAGAAGACTTTTCGAATTACTTCACCACCCCGAGGAAGATGTAAACAGTGATCTCCTATACTGGCCGAGTTCTCCTGGTACACAGACGGCTGTGAGACCAGAGAAAGAGCCAGCACACAAACTGATCCTGAAGGTATCCATGCAAAAATATTCCAAGGAGTTGCAGTTATACACACTATTGCATGGGAGAAATATTGGAGAAACGCCTACCAGGCAAAACGATAGCCATCTGCTCGGATAGTCAAGCAGCTCTGAAGACGATCAAGTCACCGAAAGTCAAATCGAGTCTAGTAAGAGGCTGCATTGAAGATCTGATGAAGCTAGTTAGGCAGAATGATGAAGACAATCAAGACACCAAATCTCAAGAATGGGGGCACAACTATCTAGGACTGGCCGAAATAGGGCGGATGGAGCACAATTATGCAGGTTCTGCGACGAGGAAGACACATTTGGCCATATCTGATGATGCCACTGCGGAGGCCTGACAAAACTAAGGTTCTTTTGTTGAGGTGAACACAAACCAGAAGCATCCAGCTCCATGAGAGAATGACTGTACGAGGTAGTAAGATAGACACTTGAGAAAAGAGGAGTTTCCCATGTGGGGGTTTTCCCCAGACATTGTGAATTTCATCCTCGTAGCTGTTGAAACTACCAATTTGGATTCAAGATGTATATTGTTGTAAAATTGATTTTCGCATCGTGTACGAAATGTCTGTCTAGCAGTGAAACCTACCAATTGGGTCCAATAAAGTAAAATTATTTTCATTCATAGAGGCACTTTCAATATCCGAAGCAAAGTAACTTTTACCACGTAACAGTAAAAGTTCCCAAAAAACCCAAATGGTTTAGCCGCTTAGGAAACGTTCTCCCGGTAGATTGATACCCTTCTTGCAAAACAGTTTTTCAGTTCAGCTAGTCAGTAAGAACAACTCCGTGCACTCGAAATCACACAGCTTCTCCGTGCGTCTCAAGTACTTGCCTATTTAACTTCACGCTACAGACATCTCGGTATACTTCAGTACATCGTGAATATACCAAAGAACTGAAACAACTCTACAGTGTTCGGCTTTGCCACAACAACCACAGAATACCTCACAGAAACAAATAATAGGTGTGTGTGTATATTGGGCCATACACAGACCCATAAATATACACCAAAACACCCACAACAGATATGAAAATGGTGAATGAAATCATATTCAACCAGGCCGGACTGCCAAACTCCACAGCAAGAAAAATAATCGAATCTGATGATTTCTCAAAGTATCCTCAAACTAAGAGAATTCATTCAAATTCAATCGAGTTCGTGATCTTTGACCTCGCTGAATTGTCCCGGAACATCTGACGACTTTTGACCGACCGGTCGTCCAATTGAATTCGTTGCGGTCTGAGGAAACTCGACGTTCATTTTCCACTATCTCACTCAATTCCGATTGATTCAAATCCATGATGTCTGGACGGACATATTATTTTGATGGAATAATGATGACGAAAGAAGATGGTCATCCCTGAGTATTATTCCATTGTTCGATCTGAATAATGAAATCGCTCCCTTGACTCGTAGATTGAAGGAAGGCAACTCGCCGTCACTGTCCGCCAATCCTTTGCGAATTCAGTGTGAAGCCGTGCTCTCGTCCCCGGATTCAGAAGAGCAAGGCGTTTCTTCAATTTATTTCGATTGAAGCTGGATGAGACACAAGAAGGCTCTCAGCAATCCGATGCGAAGCGGAACAGAAAATTAGAAGCAGTCTACGAGACAAGATGATCTCGAGGCGTCATCGCAGTCGTTCGATTATGCATCATCCTTACAGTTTATTTTCGATCGAAAGCAGAATAAATATAATAGAACTATTCCAGACCGTGTTCATTCAGATAAACCAGCGATGTCAAATTTGATACAATCAATTAGCGAATCCCAATGGAACGCTTCAACCGTTATTGGGTTCAGCTTAGACACAGTGAAAAATGTTTGCGCGTTAATGTTGATTTTCAAGTCCTACACAGCAAGAGTATCGCACTAATCAGTGTGATAGCTGTTATGATTGGAAATCATTAATGGAATTCTTTGAATTCCCAATTATCAGTGATTTTGTATTATAATACATACGTAATCATGAAAGTCGTGAAAACAGTCGTTCTTTTGGAATTTAGCGATTGAGTTGAAATTGTTCATGTGTATCTCAAACCACCCAACTTCATCTGTTAATATCATAATTTTATCTCAATCGATCTGTTCAGACAGGATCGGATAATATTTCTAGGGAACATAATCAACACGATGACTACACACATCATGTCGGGTATGAATTTCGATAACCTTCACAATGGGGTATCATAAGTTAGGTCATTTCATGAAGAATTTTGGGAGTTGGTATGCATTCATATAGGTACGAAGAAGTGAGTCTCACATCGTATCATAAGACACGGCGAAAGATGTATCAAATTCTCATTTTCAGCATACATGAATTACTCTATCTCAACTGGAAAAAATTGTTTTGAACTTCTAATGTCTGAAGAAGGAAATCAAATGGAATAACAAAGTCATGAGTCAAGCTTCAAAATGAATTAAAATGAAGTAGGTTTAGTTGGGGCTCTTTCGATTGATGAGAAGTTCAGTGGAGGACACTTATTAGAGAATTTTGCAATTGAGTGAGTCGTAGCTGTTCCAATTGCTTGATCAATTAGCCTCCACTCATTCCGAATGTATATTATCGATTGACTGATATTGTCATTGCTCTGGATGTAGGCCCCTTCGAATTTCCTTCTGACCAGAGTAACTTCTAGTGTCCTTCTTTATGTTTCAATGATTCAGGCTTCTGACCATCCCCGACTTCGTTGTTTCCTTTACTGTTTTATTCGTCTTGTGTAGACCAAGTTATGTTTACGATTTATGTTGATGGTGTTGACGATTTGTAGATTCTCCAAACGTAAAGTTGACGCACCACTTGGAACGTATTTTTGCATGTTCACCTCATTCTTTACATTACGTAATATCGCTGTTACTCCCTCTCTACTTACAAAGATCAATTAATGGAAACATCTCGTAACCAGAATTCCTCCGTCTACCAAATTGTCACTTTTCAGTGTCAAAATCGAAAACATTGAGAAATTTCACGAAGAGAAAAATATTTCAATTGTGTTGAGAACGGGAGCAGATTCGTTCCCGAAACGTCCACCAAGATAAGTAGAAGTTTTTATTCTTATTGAATATATTTGTATTTCCAGATTTTTTCCAAAAACAAGGTGTCACTGACCAATAGAGAATTTCTCTTTTAGGCATCTAAAGTTTAAATTTCAAACGCAGTGACATTTTGAGGCAGATCACAAATATGTCCCTGCTACAAATATTTTGAAATAATTTTCAATAACTCCTACTCTATTTTTTAGAAACGAGGAGAGAAAATCCCATGAAAATCTGAAAAATGAATTACAAAGATCAGTTTCAAGTGTTGCCTCCGGTCCAGCTCTGTACCGAATTTCTAACATGTCACTGTCATTGATATATCTGATACGTTCACAGACGAAGGACGACGTAGAAAATGTATGCTCACAGCCATGAAAAAAGTATAGTGTGCAACTCGTGTGGAAATCTCAGGTATCTTGATGTCACAACGTTGATGAATCTTTTATGTGTCCACGAAGGCAACTAAATTCTTATTTCGGTAGGTACGATACATGAATTCCATATCCATTCGACGTGAGTTATGGTAAACTGCAAATGTGTAAAATATGGCAACCTTAACTCATATGAAACACTTGTCGTCATAAATTCCAGATAAGAAAATACGAGAGAATATAATGTGAGATGATATATTACGAGATTCCCATTTACAGAAATAATGTACGAGCGTGATATTTCATTCTTCACGTGGATATCCAATTCTAGAAAATAAATTATATGATAATCTGATTGATACATCAAAGGGAAATTTTCCGAATACAGAAACGTTTCCGTGATATTGAAATAGTTGACATTTCCGAACCAAGCTAAGTTTTGAGGAACAAGCTGATTCATGTTTTCAATTCATGTTGAATTACTTCTTTAACAATCTGCATTTCGAGTTATGATATCTTCAATGCATCTATTTGATGCCATATTTTTATTCTGCCGACAAATATGAAAAAGGTATTGGGGTGATACTTCGTAACGTACATGCACATACAGTTCAGCTACCTTCAAAACGCTTAGGAATAGGCAGTCCGACCAACCCATTGAGTTCATAAAATTACATACATTCGTTGCCAAGCTAAATAATTTCAGGAGCTTCCACGATGTATGTTTTTACGACTCACGAAAACATCGTCGAGGATCGTGACAGTTCCATGTTCGAACAGAATGTGTTACAATTCACGATGTTTAATTGGAGTCCGGAAGTCACATAGTCCAGTTACATTGTCACGAACGAGGGGGCCTAAGTTACATTGAGTAATTTTAGTAGGTTTCGTTTTTTCTCTTGTATGAAATCTCAAGAACTGCAAAATTCTTGCAGTTTGTTGACAAAGATTATTCAATCAATTTCTAAACTACATTGAATTTGTTATAATTTGAAATCAAAATGAGTTTATTCGATCGAAAAGTTTCTGAGATGTAGCATTGAAATATTTGTGGAATTTTCCAAACTCGAAATTTTCAAGCTAATGTTCATGCTTCAATATACTGGGTGGCCCAATGAAAACGAAACAAGGTATGCATTCCTCTTAGAGAGATCAAGGAACTGACATTGAAAATGAATGATTCTTTAATAGTGATGAAAGGGAAAAAAGCGTTACCTTCCATCACTACCCGATTATTTTCATAAACGTGTTATCTCGAGAACTACTGCATTGCATTCCAAAAACAAGGTAGCGTTGGTAAGAGATTTCGATTACTTTCAAAATGATGTATCACTTGACCCTTCATCCCATTTGAGATTCAAGGATTGGAGATCACCCCTCCGAGGGGTTTGAAATGAAAAAGTTGAAAACATGTGCAAAATATTCAAAATATTCAAAGACCAGAGCGAATCCCCAATCCGCCTATATATTTCAGTGCAATTCTCGTCGTCGTGGACCTTCTGAAAGATATTCATTTGTTGAATATCCCAAGGTAACACCTTATCAAGAAGTTAGACCTATTATAAATGCAGCACACATGTTGGTGAGTATCAATCCATAGAAATATTGGTATCTATAACATCGAGAATAATATGAGTATATAAGGAGTGGAGTATACGTGCTATTGTTCCTCGGCTTGTTCGAAATCTTCTCTGGCCTGTTGCCTGTCTGGATAGTCGAACAGATCGATAGTCAGAGTCGTTGCTATCGACGTAATTTCCGGCAGGTTTTCGTAGGACTTGACATAACAGGTTTCGCAGAAAACTAAACATTTCTCACCTGTTCTGCTTCAGCTGCAAGCATTTCAGTATCCGTTGAAGGGGTTACTACCATCGACATTTGGATTAGAAAAATCCAGCTTTCTTTTCAAGGTCCACATAATTTTGTAGTACTTGAAGCAACTGGCCAAAAAATGCAGAAGGGGTATCACAGCCACTGAATGCGTGAATGAATGTGATGATTTGACTGTATGTAGATGTTGGGGAGGTTGAGTAGAAATCTTCTGGTTATTCTGGATCTTTATAACTTCTGACAACAATTCCGAAGTTGTGTGGGACTCCTGAGACTGATGAGGATGACCAGCAAGACTATCCTCTCTCACAATAACTACCTGAAAAGACCTGATCAGAGGTGATAATCGTGTCAGCATATTATCCAGTCTGTGTTCAGCTTCTCCTCAAACCTGATGATCACGATGTATTGCTGTAGCAAGAAGGGATAGAGAAATGCTTTCAGCTGCAGGAAAGCCAATTTGAAGTGTTCAGTCAGTTGTCTGCGGAACCTGCAATGGCCAGTCTTATGAGAACCTGCTTGGAATTACGGTAGAGCGTTGATGTCAAAATCCACGGATTGGACGATCTCGATTATTCGAATACTCACTGCTCGACTGCTCGAATATTCAGGCAGCAAAAACACCAGGAAAGCTTCCGAACAAGCCGACGAATTATACCAATATTCTTATCCATCGATACTCACCAACATGTGTGCTGCATCCATTCAGGATTGGGAAGGTGTTGACTTGGGATATTCAACAATGAATATTTTCATTGCATTTCGGGAGGTCCATGACAATTATCATTGTACTGAGGTAGGCGGATGGGCAGGTTTGCTTTGTCCTGCTCCTGCAGAGAGGAGAAACACCTTCAAATTCATTTCTCACATTCATTCATTTCATGTAAATCCACTTCAATTCCAGTCATCCGGCTACGAACAGCGGCCTTTTTCCTCCTACCAAAACCTCCATCCTTCTCCCTCACCCCTCTCCGAAATGATGCATTGAATAAATGTACACTTCACTGACTCATATCAGACAGGTCGTTATAGGTATCAGATTAGAACGAAAAAACTTTGTCTACTTTGAGAATGATTCAAGTGGTCATCCACAATTATCAATATGGATTTGGAAAGTATGCTCAGAAGCACTTGCCAAACGTCGGCAAAAAAATTTCAAAATTTTCAAAATTTTCAAATGATCTCAGTTCAAATAATCCAAAATAGATATAGGAAAAGCTGATGGAACTCATCATGGATTCATCCCAGGAATCAAAAAATCAGATAATATACCGGGTGTTCCATTTGAAATTATGAAAGTAATAGCGACTTCAGGTATAACCGGAAGTGGTTTGACATGAAAATATTTCAAAATGAAAGGAAATGTAGAATAACCCTGAAGTGGAGAATACCAGAATATCTCAGTTTTTTTTCTGACCCCGAAAACTTCAAGCGACCGTCTACTATGATAAACATTTTTATAACATTATAATATCCAGGCAAGTTATCCAGGAGTTGTTGTTTTCGATTCCAGAATGATACTCATTAGTCTATGATGCAAATGATATTCAATTATACTTTCAATCACATTCTTGTCGATGATCAGGTAATACAATCAGTTTGTCGGCCGGCATCCTATGAACTTAATGTATGGGGTTTCATTATGGGGTTCAAGTTCAGCGTGCCACCAGTTATTGATAAATCAAGAAAAAATTGTTGGAACTATGTAATTAATTAATTAAGTACAATACCCACAACAAAGAACTGTATAGACTACCTCGAGTGAACTACACTAAAACAATGAAGCAGACTGACTATCTGCCAAATAAACTGTATAACCTTATACCGGTGGATTGGAAAACATTCACTACAAAAAAATTGAAACATCATGTATAAAAATCACTGCTTGTAAATCCACTTCATGATATCGAAGATTTTCTCTCACATACATGGACTTAATATTTAGCGTACTATCTTACACGAAGCCTTTAGGATTATCTCACTTTCACATATTTCTTTTACTTTTATTTCTACATATTTTCACTGATTTTATTCTACATATTTTTACATATTTTATTCATATTACTACACTTTAGTCTTGACGTACCTACACAATTATGTTGTGAACTTTTCTCATATACATTTTTGTAATTTTTGAAGGTCAATAAATATCTCATCTCATCTTATTCCAATGCATTCGAACTAACCAATTGAGTCAGTCCGGGAGAGCATTTTTTCTTCTATTTCGAAAGACTGTTGAATATGCTACTGGTGCCAACATTGGTTAGCGTTCTTCCTATCGAACTAGTTTTCCACATTGTCCACTCGATCATCTGGTCACAACCACAATTATTGAACATGTGCTGTTGAATATGCTGACGCTATAGAAAAACGTCCCTGCAGAACACACCGATGTTATAGAATCCCCGAAGATAATTTTACATCATCACGTAGCCTGGTTGACCACAATGCCGCAATATTAAATGAACATAGAGATAGCTGTTTTCCTGGCATTGTCCCCGGGGCGTTCGCCCGCCGCTTGTGTTCGAGTAAACACTGTCGTGTTCGAGTAAACACTGTCTGGCGACAATAAACGTGACTGGCTCAAATTGCATTGGTAGAGGCCACCAGGAAGAGTCGCCCCAGGATTTCCGGCATCCCCCTGAGGTATGCGACGCCGGGATGAAGCCGGATTTGTGCGTTGTGAGCCTCTTATTCAATTTTGCAATTTGTTCTTGTACGAACACCATTTGTCATTCGAATGTCCGTTCGTGTCTACTTCTGGTTCATTCCTGATATAAATTCTTGACGGCTACATTCTTGCGCCTTCGTGTGCTTGTTGGTGCGAATGATGTTTGGTCATCGCGAATTCATTAATGAAAAAATCATAGCATTAAATTTCGCGCGATAATGGAAATTGATGAATCTGAAAAGAAAGCCAAACTGAGTGCATGAATGAAACTACAATTCATAATTCATAAATTCTCCCTCCAAATTTTTTCCGAGGTGTCAGATATTCTTAGTGAAATATTGGCAATACTAGTTGCCCTTCTCAAAGGTGAAATTGGTGTTTCTCAGCTTCGCTCATAGATTCTAGTCTGATTAGCAGATTAGTTCCACCATGGCACTCCGGAAACGTTGAAGCTGAACGAAACTCTCCTGCTAATTGGAAACTATTGAACAGTCAACAAAAACAAGAATAAATACTCAGTTACAACCTTGTAGAGAGTGTTCCGAACAATAGTGCTCTATACTTCAGTATATGTTGAAACCGTGATGATGACTGATTGTTACTTCTGTCATATTCTCTGATACTCCAAAATTCTTCATTCAACACTATATACATTAAGAAATGAACAATTTCTTGTCCGCCAAGATTTTTTTGTATAGATTTCATTGGTGTCTTTCCAACCGTTTTTGTACGACGTATCACAATGATCTGAAGATCGATCATTCATATCTTTCACCGCATGGTGTTTTGTTTCGACAAAATGCTAGTTGCATCTCCCGCTGTAATGGCAGAAGAAGTCGATATTTTTGCATATTCCTGTACGAATAGTTGATGTTCCGAGATTGCAATTTGTGGTTTGATAAATAATCGAGAATAAACCTGAATTGATACTTCCGGATCATCGTTCTTATAGAACTGATTGTACAATGATCGATAATACTGATTCTGTTGATATTTTCGTGTCTCCAACGAATTATTATCATATTATTGATTTTGTCAAGTGGGCTCTACTTCAGAGTTTTGGCAGAAGAAATTATATGAAGTAGCTGTATCGTTGATATGATGCATGTCAACAAATCATTCATCACTTCACTCATCTATTCTGTTCTACAGTCGCCGGAGATGACATCAGCTGTGTCTATTATGTAAACCGAATTTGAAATATCTCATTTTGGTAGCAACTAGCATCGAACATACAGGAGGGTAGTTGATACTTGATCGATGATGATAATATACTGACGGTTGGTTCTCGGATATAACTAATACATGAGATGAAGGGAAGTGAAATTTTGGGTCGTGATCGACACGTCTGAGTAATTGAGCCCGCAGGCTCAGAAGGAATATATGAAAACGGGCAGGAAACATGTCTTCTGGCGTGACACCATCAACGCCTAATCAACCCTTTCCCGTCGTCGTAGTCCGAAGAGGGCGGGTGTGGGTAAATATTGCGGGAAACGAGAAATAAGTGGAAATGCCTAAAGTTTCCGGCCAGGGTAAATGGAGTTTCGGCGTGAATTGCTGAGTATAGCGGATGAACTCCTATTCAATCGAACATTGGAAAAGTTCGCAGCCGACTAATGCGGTCTGAAACGTGGCATTTACTCCGAGACCTTATTCGCAACATTGCGAAACCGATGAAGAATATATCTGAAAAATATATAGGACCCTCGGACCTGGTAACAGAGCTCCACATTTTTTTAACTCATAAAATAATACATACATACAAATAATCATTCTCCACATAACTTTTTCATTGTTCACAACTCTTTTTCTCTCTGCGAGTTGCGCTATTATTGATAATTCTTCGAAATTATTGAAGAATGCTTCTGTTTCATCTTATAATGTCTTTCTTATTTTGGCCGTATCTTTGTTTCAGTCGTAGAAAAAGTAAAGTCTTCTACTCGCGTTCAATGGCTCTCTTGGACGATTACGAAACGCGTTCATATACTATTATTGAGAGACCATGTTTTTGTATCTAGGCATATCGTTCAATTATAGGCAACTTCTCTCGATATGAATTTCTGTTCTTGTTTTTAATATGAATTTTTGTTAAAGAGGGCACATGTACATATTTCATATTTTTCCACCTCTCCTGTATTTTGTGTAATCTGCAACGATTCTTAATACACCCAACTCGATTATCGCACATGCTCCAACTTTCAGTAATAGCTGTGTTTGTAATGGGCAATTAATTATAAAAATTCCCACATGTTGCACACTCCTATGACCACAGTGTATAACAGCGAAAATGATTGCACAACAGAAATTACTCGAACTTCAAATTCAATTTCAGAGCTGTCAATACTCATTCCTTGTGTTAGTTCTGATTCTTTTTTTTTTTTCATCACTACTGCGTGAACGTCTAGGTTAGAGAATAGACAAGTGTGATCAGGGGACCTCTCGGAAGTCAATGAATTCGCTTAATCGAGAGTGGGCATCTGATTGATCTCAGTGCTGGGTTACATATTATTGTTTCATCTGCTGTAACATTCTCATTCACTAATACAATATTGCTTTATCGAACGTTACTTCTTCGATATCATTTTCTACTAAGACCCCAAATGAAACTATCAAAATACATGAAATCAGAAGTTGATACATTCATTGAATGATTCTAACAGAGTTGAGAGAACACTGTATGTGACGCTGTCTCAGAGTAGCTCAGCTATTTCCTGGAATGAAGAAAATTACAAATCAGTCGAGAATTGTTAGTCAGATCATTGTTACGAAGAACAATACAAACATATACAATTAATAAAATGTCTCCTGAACATTGACTACTTTTCACTGCCCAGTGAACTAACGGCTGTTTTCTGGTCAACTAACGGTGCTTGGATAAAAAATTATTCATTATTAGTACATAAGTTGTCGACTTTATGTGTCTCAAACAAAAGAAATCAAAGAAAACAATTTGCATCCATTTCTCATGTACATATGTGAATATTTTATAACCAATTCGATATGGGTTCAAGTTTTCCATTATAATTATCATATCCAAAGTATCCAATGTTCACATATTGGCTGAGTTATGATAATTTTTGTCTCATTTCGTTATGACTCATTATAAGAATTCATATTCTTATCGTTCCCATCCCGAGGTTTTGCTGCTTCGATCGCTCACAATGCGTTTGTGTCGCTTGGTCGAGACCCTTCAATTCTACGATACATTACAGACATCTCTGAGCATCGTTAAGTGTCATATTTCGATGGAACGGGAGAACTTCGATTTCCGATTCCCGGGTGAGATTCTGGCGATCATATTTCTGATCGTCATGAATTGTCCTCCATTCTTTTTCCTAGCAATGTGGTGAAGAGCATCGTTTGTCCAGCTATACAGGCTGATGCACGGTGTGTGGCACATTGGACGTTTCTAGTGAATCAGACAACGGATCACTTTGAAAAATTGATGGAGAGAATTTCCGCAAATTTACTACCCACTCGAAATAATTTCGACAATGCGGTGTTGCCGCTTCAATTGGACAGCAGTAGCAACTTTCATATTCCAAATGGAACACCTCATATAATATTAGTTTTAGAATCTTCATCAATTCCCTAACGATTCCGATATCTCGCTATACTCATCTGTAACCATTCTCAAAAAGAATCTGTTTTTCGAAAATTACTCTAAATATAGTGTATTCAGTTAACGATACTTATTAATCATAGTGTATTCATGGATATCTGTAACGCTTCGTACAGTTGTTCTCCTACTTGAAAAGAATTATCCGCTGCAGTCTATAATGAATGTTCATTGGAAACACTTATTTATTTCGATAATATATCAGTAGTTGGAAAATAACAGTTTCTGTTCTTATTAACAGAACCCAACAAAACACTGAAAGTACTAATATCCTCGAGTTCAGGAAGACTACGGTATAAAAATTCTGGTATGGACTTAGATGATACTTGGGAGTTTCCCACACTTCAGTACGAATATTCCGTTTGCTTGAAAAAGTGACTGAAAGTTGATTATTCATATATATTCATTATATATTTGGAAAAATGCTAAAATTCGCATGAAACGTATTAATGTATATAATACCTATAATATACCTGAGAATGTCTTTTGAAAATGGTACATCCATTTGGTTTTTGGCAAGTAGGCCCTTCAAAAACGATAAGATACTTTTTCATGAATTTGTTCATTATTTGTGGACAGTAAAGTGGAATTATAAGCACTTATCAACATGTAGAAAGTTCAATGAATCGTATTCGAATCCACCGCTGATATGAGTTTTTACGAATTCACAACAGTTCAGAATTTCAATGCATTTGAAACAACTCCAAAAACAACAATTTGCTAGTAAGAATAATGAAACAAATAATTAATGAAAGTCCAATGCTGACTGTTTACATACAGACACTACGAAATACGGGTGATGACTGTATCAGTTGTGGAAGATATGATTTCATCGTAATCCAAATCTTCAAAAGCATGGTAATCCTTTGTATTAACTTGTCTCTCTAACACGCGAGTGTTTGGGACTTTTTCATACGAATTCATAAAAACTTCCAATAATTTCAATCCATGGTTTTTGAACAGATGAAAAAACTAAAATGTGACTGAAGTGTGGGAAGCTCCCAAGTATCACCAAACTCCAAACCTAATTTCTGAGATATCAGCATTTTTCAATGGCATGATATCCGAAGAAAAAAATTGAACTAATTTGTATTCCGAAAACACGCACAGATTAGACATTGATGGAGATTCCAAAAATGATATTAAATTTAGTGTTTTCCATTTATTGAAATACCGAAGTCACTGCTGATTTTCAATAAAAGCAGATACACCGCATTATCGAAAAGATTCTAGTTGGTTGGATAATATCCGAATATGATGTTATCCATCAAGTTTTCAGACTGATCCGATGTCTGGTACACTAGGAAGGTCTGATATACCATCCACCATGCATCAGACTGTATATGTCTATCCTCACATCATGAGCGTACCGTGTCATATTTTTTGAAACCAAGGATCCCATGCCTGCAAGACTCCGTACAACTTTAACCACCAGATGAGAGTTTCATACACGTAAAGAGACGGTTGTCTGTTGACTTCTGGCCAAAGAGCATTTTATTATCGTGTACTAAGCCATTCGTTATTCAAAAAATTTTATTCTTTCGTGATTTCAGAAAAAAAGGAGTGAATCGAATATCTGTCGGTATAAATATAATCGAAAATCGAATGAACAATGTGCATGCCATTTGATTCCGGTAATTTTGAATTTCAATCCCATACGATTCTGCTACGAGGTTGTATTTTTCATGTTTCGAATGAAATACTCCATTGAGAGTCTGCATTCTTCATCATGTTATGATTATAATGATTATTATACCGTCTCGACTTGATATTCCAAATATCCAAATATCCTAGTAACACACAATTTTTCATCTCAGTCAATTCATTAATAGCTCCAAAATTTCAACTCGAAAATCAAATGAGAGATGCGGTTTATTCAAGGTCATCAGCCAGTACATCATTTCATTACCACCTTGAACTGGTCGTTCTATACATCATCAGATGGATCTTCTGGACAATCCTATGTTTTACCTCAGCACCATCGGTTCATCCAGTGATTTGTATGATCTGTTAAGCGAAAACGCTCGTGATTCTGTTTTGCCCATATGATCACATTACTCCAGTTCCCATTACACTTCAGCTAATCGGCATCCATATTAGCTTCAGCCTTACTATCGACATTGAAATGTTAATGGTTCGGACGGATCTATAGGAAATTATGAAATCGTACTGATGCATTCGACAACTTATTGAGGACATATTACATATATTATCATTGTCAGCGGTAGTTGTATTCATACAGGATGACTCAAAAAAGCGCTGCCACCTATTTTTTTATCTTTCTTATGGGACACCCTGTATATAATTGTATTCTTGTGACATTCCAAGCAGATTGAATCTATATATCATATACCTGAGTTCAACTGGTTTCAAGAAAAAGGTCAAATAAGTGATCTGATTTGCGATCCCTCATATACGATAATGAAGCTGAACACGCTAGGCGCGTCTATTATATTTATGGCAAAGGGTAGAAAACAGCTATAATCTGTTCTCGCCAAATTTCAGATGATCATTTTGAACTGTTGCTGAAGTTGATAAAAAAAATGATGAGTCAGAAGTGGTCCTAATTCCAAAATTATCAAAGATGGTGATGTGAAGATCAAACTTAGACAAGACAAGATAACAGTTGACGAAGAATCCAAGAATTTGTTGACATACAGGGATACCAGGTTGTTCCATTCAAATAAAATGAACTTCTAGGTCGCAGCACTTTCTTTAGACACGATCTTGATGGATATACATGAATTAAACTAGAGCTATTGAAGAGTTCGAATGAAACCCTACAAATTTTTCATTCATTTTTATCGGTGAGTGAATGGAAAATATACGGGGGCGACGGAGGGGGGCGCGTGGTCCTCACTGTATATATGGCTGGACACAATGTAATCCTGAGGCGAAGGATGTACTAGAGATCGTGGAGCAATATGAATTAATTGATTTTCATTCCAAACTCTACCTGCACAAATCAATGGGGGTTGCATGGAAGAGCAATGCTGTTGAATATCGCCTTCCTCATTCAATATTCCCATTCACCATATTCTATTAATGAAAAATGAAGATGTAACGTCTCCCCCTTCTTGGGGGGGTGTTACTAGAGTGGTGCTCAACGGGGTATGTCTATATCTAGGATAGACCGGGGTTGCCTCGAGCGCCAGTTGGATTATAGTGGTGAACTCCACTTTCTTCCAACCAGGATTTGTTGGGAGGCCTAGGTAGCAACACAGTCGAAGCGACGGTATGCCAGGGGTCGAAGGCCTTCTGGACTATGAAAAGATCACAAGGGGGTGAGGGCTTCAAGTTCACCCACTTGGTTTCACCCTGGTAAACGGGTTGCTGCGGGTGTTTGGTATATCACTCAGAACAAATAATCAGAACTAAAATTCACACTTAAACAGGTTTATTCACTGGAAACAATAAACAGGTCGAATTTATCTCTCACAATGATTATTATCATAACCAAGAAAATACGACCACGAGGAAATTCTGATGACAGAATATGTCGACAGGTGTCAGTCACAAGAAAGCAAAAATTCCACAGATCAAATAATCTCAGGGTAGATTATCCTAACCACATATATCTAAGGGTGACAATTAATTAAGCAGGGTGACTTAAGCAGGGTGACAGCTAATCTGACTGATATTCAAAGAGTAAGCCGTGCAACGTGCATCCGGGAAGCGCCTATGCGAGTTAAGAAGCTCTACTCCTGCAAAACAAGTTCTGGTCGATGTACAAAGACTATTCACCCCTCTGGGGTTTGCAAGATAATTAGTATCAGGGTGGTCTCGACGCTGAATATAAACCTTATGCGACCAGGAGACCAGGATGCTCACAACCCTGGTGACGCTTGGTGTTGACTGCTACGCAGACCAAGAACATCGACCGTTACAAGGGTTGTTTTCCTGATGAAACTCTTTACGTTAGGATTTCAAACCACAGAACTTATCCTGCAGGTCATTACAAATGATACCTATATATGCAACAGGGCAGTTCCAATGCTTACTCTGTACTGGTTTCTGAATTTCACTGGCCGCTGTCAACCGTCACGACAAATGTCACAACAACTGGATTTATACTGGAAAATTATTTGATCTATAAAGTTAAGCTGCAGTTTGATAGAACTATGAGAAAATGCAGTGGAATCAAAATGAAGTTAACTCACACTTGATTGGTAATATACTTCACGAGTGAATCGTCGGCAGAAAAAGCTCTGGCTCACTTTTTCAACTTTGTGTAACACAAAAACGGGATGTAAATACAGGAAAAACTTCGAGCACCTCGATCACTTTTTATAACGGTTATACGAACTGAATCAAACGGTAAGAATCGGACTGAATCAGAATAATCACTGCCAAATGGAATCTAACTATTTATCTATCTATCTATCTCTCTGTCTCCTCGGGCCTCTGGATTTTGCTACTCATACTCTTTTCAGGTTTGGCAAAAAACAGAGTGAGGTCGGGATTCTGATTGGTCGGGCTGGTCTGGCCTCGAGCTGACCATGATTTGTTTTCTCAAGGAAAAAGTGAACACTACTTGACCTTGGGTCTGGAATTTTGCGGTGGAAATCATTTTTCCTCAAACCTGGTAGTATCGAAGTGCTTGGCATTCCATGTTTGTGCTACTGAGTGAATTTGATTGCAAAATTACGAAGGATAACAAAGTTATGACCTGAACAATATCACATGGCCCTGAAATGTCTTTCCAGGTATGAAAACCATTCTAACTCTTTCCAAAATCATGAACACACTCTCCATATGCAATGAGAAGTCTTAGTCTCTGGGTTGATCAGGACTTCCGGATGCAAAAATCATTGCAAGATGAATAAAGCAAGTAAACGGATAGCATACTGGACTTCTTATTTCCCAGGGCTCTGGACGGTCATTATGCAATCAAATCCTACCAATACTAATATCAAGAGTCCGAACATGATATGTATGAAATCATTAGGTAGTGCTTTCAAAACGGAGGCTGGGGTGTCATGAAGTTGATCACCCTCAGCAGGGTGCAACGGGGCTAAACAAGGTTAGTCTGAGGTAGGGCTCTCTGGGTGGCTCAAAATACTAGCCAAAGGAGCTCCTTGATTCATGAATTTGTCAATCAGGTATACAGGGTGACTCTAAAATGGCCTTAACCTCATTTCTCGTATGAGGCTCGTACACCGAAGCCTAGTAATGAAGCTGGTGAGAAAACACTTCATTACAAAGACACATTATTATTATCATCATTCAAATGGTTGTCGTTTGATGGCAAAACAAAAATGAATGAGTGATATCGTTAGAATAGATATTATGTCAATGGTAATTGTGTCGCATCTTCCTCTGCTCATCTAGAGGTTCGCTTGTTTATAACAGCTCCTCAAGCTTGAAATCTTTCTACTCTATCCCGTTATAGCCTTGAGGCTTCTGTTGCTGACGGCGTCAATCATTTTATTTGAACTGAACTGAAGTCTTTTCCATTGTGTCAATATCATTGCTTCTTCAGCCTTATTGAGTTCTTTTGGAGAATATGAGACTCCAAGGCCACACAATGGTTCTGGCCCGATCAGTTTCCTGAAGCTCATTTCCCCTCCTTCGTTGTACAGCATCATAGTCCTCCGGGATGTGGAGGGTTGTTTCTGGTTCTTCCTCACAGAAACTGTTGGTGCGGTCCTCCTCTAACACTGGCTTCCTCTGGTGTTGTTGTCGTTGATCATAATATTTGGTCTCGCTCGGCTGAAATTGCCGTGTACATCTTTGGCCTGTCGCTGAAATGGAAGTCTTTTCCATTCTGTCAATATCATTGCTTCTCCAGTCTCTTTGAGTTTCTCTTCGGAATAAGAGATTCCAAGGTCACAGAATGGTTCTAGTTTCCTGGAGCCATATCCCCGTCCCTTTATTGTACAGCATCGTATCCATTCGGGTTGTGGTGGGTTGTTTCTGGTTCTTCCTCACAGGATCTGTTGGTGCGGTCTTCCTACAACCCTGGCTTCCTCTCTTGTTGTTGTCATAAATCCTATTATTTGGTCTCGCTCGGATGAAATTGCCGAGTGAATCTTTGGCCTGTTGCAGAACTGAAAATCTTCTACATTGTGTCACTATCATTGTTCATTCAGTCTCATTGAGTTTTCCTCCGGGATAAGAGATTCCAAGACCACAAAATAGTTCTGGCCCCATCACTCCGTTGATGCTTCATTCGAATTCATTTTCCTCCACTCTGATATGAACTCTGCTATGCTCAATCATTTGTCGAGCTAAATAATTACATTATCAAAGCACAAGTTGGTGGTACAAGTATCGCTACTCATAAAGGAACTGAACAACGGAAATGTCATTACTGCCGAATATGGCAAAGCTCACTCAGAAGTTTTATCATCTTTTATATTCTCCTGACACTCGAGGTGATCGAAATATTTCTGAGAAAACCATTAAACAACAAATAACTAATGACAATAGCAGCACTTCCACATTCGATTGTTCGAACTGCGATGATTTAATGGAGTAAAACGAAAGACATCAATAGAGCGTCATGGAGCTCCATTGAATGGTCTGCCAACGGAGGGCGTGCAGAAAAGGGAAGCGTTTGGACGAGTCATTAAGAAAACTAGAGTCGGCTGGCATCTCCACATCCAATTCGGCCCATCAATTGAGTGCCTTCGAATTGGACCAGAGAGAATATTTCGAGAGCAACAATAAAAACAAGAGTATCTCGCATCGGGCCTGTCCTAACACATTTTCAGAGTTTCCGTTTCGGACCTCTAATGGATTTTCCATCAGTCTTTCCGGAGAGCCCTAGTGCGAACGAATCGAGATAATTAATTTAGAGAAAGTCCCGTGTACATCGGATTAGCGCTGGACAAGGTTGCTTCCATCCAGAGTGCTGTCGTGTCAGCGTCACTGTCACGTTGGAGTACACTGTAGGCGATACGGAATAAAAGTGTAAGTGGATGAAGAAGATTTCCATGCTTCTTCAATATTCGAATCGAAACTCGCATTCCACTAATTGCAGAAGGTCCACAGTGTAGTCCCAGCAGCTTTCAAGAATGCTATAATCATACCTATCCATAAAAAAGGAGATGAAATCAACATCGGTACCTATCGACCAATATCACTATAATCTAATTTGGCAAAGATACTCGAGAGAATTCTGAAATCACGTATCAACAGCTATTTGAATAAAAACAAAATTTTTGTCAAACACACAATTCGGTTTTCGAAAGAATGAATCAACGGACGATGCGATATCAAATGTTCTATCTAGTATGAGCAAAAGAATCCATAAAAATGTCCGACATTCTTTATATTCATTGAATTGACTAAAGCGTTCGATACTGTTTATGACCAACAACAATTGAACATTTCAGAAAATATTGGATTCAGAGGAACAGCCCTTCGACTGCTGAAAAGTTATTTACAAACAGGAAACAGATGGTACAGGTGAATAGCATTTTTGGTCATACTGGAGATGTTGTTTATGGGGTTCCGCAAGGTACCGTGTCAGGACCAACTTTATTCAACATATATATCAACGACTCATTCCAACTTGATATTGTAGGTGATGCTGTTAGCTTTGCAGATGATACGACAGTCATCTATAGTGCTGACAATTGAGAAACCTTGAAAAATATAGCTGAAAATGACATCATAAGAATAACCAAGTGGTTCAACAATCGCCTTCTGACAATGAATTTCCACAAGACAAACTATATCTCTTTCACCTCTTATCACCGATACTTGCCAGAATATGAATCACTGACCATTCGGACTAACGGAACCCCGACTACAATTGACAAGGCATCAGATATCAAATATCTTGGAATATATATATCGACAGCCACTTGCAATGGGATGTATGAATTAATTATGTCATGAAAAATACGATTCATGCTATCAAAATTCAAATATCTGACAGAAATCTTCACCATAGACCAATTGATAATAATTTACTGATCATTAGCTGGGAGTAATCTGAGATATGCAATAGTAGCATGGGGAGCAGCCGCAAATTCATTTATGAAGAATTTAGATGAAATTCAGAAACGGCTGATCAAAATAATACACGATAAGCCCTCAAATAACCTTTCTGATCAGTTATATGACGAATCATTGATGTTAGATATACGACAAATATTTTTTCTCGTGACATTTTCTAGAGAACATGAATATGAATATGATCAAAATTATATCCAACACAGCTACAACACAAGAAATGAACCCAACCAAATTATAATCCCAAGACCAGAAAAAAATACACTGCAAAGATCATACCTATACTTGAGGCCTAAACTCTATTTTCCAATAGACATATACGAAAGAAAAATAAAACTGTGGATATTACAAAATCCAAGGCTGCGAATATATCACTATTGAAGTATTGGAAGATGGCCATTAGATTGTTCTTCCTGTTCTCAATATCTTTACCTCATCTTTCATCATCATTTATTGATCGATCTTTTTTCACAACCTACATTTGAGTCATGTTATACAATGTCACATTTTCATGAGTTTTTTTTTTCATATTATGATTAGTGCACATTCTCATCGCTTTCGAGAATTTTCTGTAGCTAATAAGTGTCTTTGTTTAATCTCAATTCTCTAGTATGTAAGCTTCATTATGTAGTCATGTAACTCTTGAATAAACATTCATTCATTCATTCATGTACATGCATATACCTCAAATGTCTGCAGGAGCTTTTTTGAACTTTGAAGTTGAGAAATTTCGAGAATTTGTTTCAGTTTGAATTTTCATGACCTTCATATAACATGTATCATAAATAACTATTATGAAATTGTTTCCCGAGTTGCGTGCATCCAGACCATCATACTATCTTCATTCTCATGATAGATCATTTTCAATATCAAATATTCACAATGTGATAATGTTCCATTCTATGTTCTATACTATCATTCTCATTCATTATTCATGTATTGATAATGTGTACTTCCGAGCTTGGGTTTGAAAGCATCAGCTTCACAAGCGGAACTCCGCCCATTCAACATCAATGCAAGGTATTATATCCAATCATCTCTTTACACTTGTTTTTGAATGATAAATGAAACTACATTATCATTATGATCATTGTTATTATCATTATAGTATGAATCATTCACGATCTGCATTTGATATGACGTTCTATAAGTTCAGACAAGGTTTTCACTTCCTTGAAAGGTATATAGATAGTGTATGAGTTACGCAACATACGAAAAGCCAAGAATCACACTTCGAAGATGGTATATGCATTCTGAAAAAAAAAAATACTCCTTATGTAGACTATCGCTTCCCCCTGACTCTGAATTTCGTAGTGTATCATTTCGATTCTGTACATACTGAACAAGATCAAAGTTCACTCAACATTGAACACTAATTCAGGATGCAGCAATCAAAAGATGATTTGATATTGTTCCGCTCAACCGTTCTTTGCTCACGTCCCAAATGAAATGCAGTTAGAAAGAGGTTTTTGATTCTGGTGGCAGTGTTCTTCGACGTTTCGCGCTTATTATTCAAAGGACGCGCATCCCGAAACGAGACCACCCATTTTTAGTAGATCAAACCGAGAATTTGCAGACTCCGAGAACGGGATAACTGAATGAATCGGAATTTATGTTCTGAGGATCTGCGTTGTTCTATGGGCAGGCATATCTCACAGATTTTGCTGGTTCCTTTGAATAGGTCGAATCTTGACTATTATCCATTCGAATTTCATTACTTAGTGATATTGAACAAAAACGGACAAGAGAAATCAGTGAGTTCGTGTCAATAAGAGTAGTATAAAAATGAGAAAAAAATAATGACGTTTCATTCAAATATCAGTTTCTCTATTTTTGTTTCTCCATAGCATTTTTTCTATAGCAATGAATGGAGTCTGATTGAACACAGTGACTTGAAATAATTGTTGATACAATTGGTAATCAGAACTGATTTACCTTCCTTTGTGTCGTTCATCATCAATTTTCAACTCAGTTAATCCATCATGATTCAGAATCTTCAGATTCTATCACAGGATGAATCGAAGAAGGAAACATTTTCAAATTGGATATCAAATAACTTACACCCTATGTGAGATGCTGCTTTGAAATTCTGCATCGGGGCATTTCAACTATGTATGAATCGAAAAGGCTGTTGATTTTTTTTCTTTTCTCGAAAACAAATTGCCTGATTGTCGTTTTTGAAGTTTCGATCCCTCAAGCAAATGATAGTAGGCCTTAGGAATAGGATTTGTCCATATTGTAAAAGGTAAAGCTCGATGAGTACTATATCACAAAATTTTCGTTTTCGAAAATTTGTCAACTGGTTTCGGATTTAGTGGGTTTGGAATTACACACACTGTAGATAAAACTTCATGTTCTCTCACCACATACTATATATTTGTATACAGAATTCATTTTTCCACTATTCAGTTTTGTTTTGAATTTCTTTCACCCTGTGATTAATTTCTTATCGCGTTGATATTTCAAGGGTATGCTTGCAGGTTTGCATTCATTCGGTTCAAACTCCTTCTGACCACTGAGAGTTGTTATTCTTTTCAAACTTATCGTGTGAATGCATCTTCTTTCTACCACGCACCCATAATCCTAGCACGTGAGAACAATTCAGGCTTAGCACGATATCGGCCGAATCAACGACAATACGACTTTCGACATATTCAGAGACGCAATTAATTCTCCCCGTTTGCGGGAGAATAAGCGTACATCAATATTGATCTCCACCAAACTTTGGTAACTTGTCCTCAAACCCCATCGGTGAGTCGAGAAGAAGTAACATCACATTTGCAAATTCCGACAATGTCCCCTGCATTTCTTGTGGAGATGTGGTAGAATCAGAATAATTCCATAGTTATCCTAAAGTTCTGTATTATAATATAATGAAAATGACATGAAGAAATATGATCTATGAACTCAATCACATCATCCGTCGAAGTTGCACCACTCTGAAGTTTGGAGACATGCAAATTGATGGAGGGCATTAACCCTTTCACACGCGGAAGGGACTGTGGTGGGATTGTGAGCGTCTGTCTGCAATTCAGGTTGAAGTTGAATACAAAAATCCATCCTGAACAATCACTCACCAACGATATGCAGCCATACAGAGGCTTCTCTATAGTGTGGTCAGTGCAGTGATCAAAAGTTGTTCTATTCAAGTGAGCAGTAGTTTTCGTATCTTCGAAAATCCGGATATGAAGATCCATGTTATTTGTCGCTATTCTGAGTGTAGGAATCGAATCGGTGCTTTGTAACTCATTGAGATAAAACCGATTTGATCTTCCTTGTCATTTAACATGATGAATAATTGCTTCCTTGAATGATGATCGAAATATGAGATAGGATGGTGTATTCATCAGTGTGGATCAAACTCAACTTGTCTCAACTTAACTCATCTCGAGTCCTTCAACTTGAGCGTATGCAAACATTTTTCTAATCGATATTCTGGGTTTCAGTATACCGATAACATCTTGTATTCGTATGATATACAGTTCAGAACTCGACAAGAAATCTGCCGTTGATGGTGGTTCAATGATTTGGTAGCATTGGCACTAGCCATTTCATCAGTCTGTAACTGGATGAATATAAATCATGAGAAGAACTGTAAATGATAGATCGAGAGCTAGTAGAATGAATATCAATTCATAGTAGAGAATGATCTAATCGATCCTTACATGAGGAAGCTAACTGCCTAGCCCTAGCAAGTTGTGTGAACGATTTGAAAATAGTTATACAAAAGTGTAAATTAACGACGCTATACATTGAAATAGATAATTCTGATGAGATAATGTGAATCAACATATTTAGAACCTCCAATCTCTCGAGTTTTCTGGTAGCAGGTTACAGTTCCACTTTTCTCTACTTGAAAGCTCACTTGAACTGAACCTTCGACTTAATTCTATAAAATGGCGGGTTCACTTCATGAAATTGGTGGACGAACAAGTTTATATGAATTGGAGCATGCTTTTGTTAGCTCTCGCCATTCTTTGAAATTTGTTACTGCATGATCGAACTTTTCCTTCTTATCGTTTGAAAGTTTATTCAGTCCATCTACATATATATTCTGTGGACATAGTGAACCATCAATTCCAATAAATCATGGAATAATAACTGGCGGGTGAAGTAAGAATTGTACGAACAAAAATACGACAAGAATATTCTCAGTTATATACCTATTGCTATTCTCAATTGCGTGGCAAAATTATTTGGATCCATCCTTCTCGAGGAAATTTATTCGACAGTGAAGAACTGCATACACAACTCACAGCATGATTCCTGTAGGAAGTCAATCGAAAAGAACCTGGCTAGTTTTTTTGTTCAAGTACGTGATTTAAATCTGAATTCAGGATATCTGAATTATCAGCCACAATGTAACTCCTAATGGAAGCAGTCCTCACATGATATATACATGATCTGGATTAGTTGAAGCCAAGCTATAGCTAGATCGGATGTACCACAACTGTCAAAATATGATCTGCACAGTCAATTATCACATGAATGGTCAATATACATATAATGATGATACACAAAACTAATATCATCATGAGATAATGGAAAGATCCTGAAGGTTGTCAATCGACACCAGTCAATGCTCCTTATTATTATTCAGCTGGAGTCTTGCTACATATGGAAATGCATTTTCGATTGTCCATTATAAACTTCAATCTTGATGATCGAAGATATGTATATTTAAATTTTCAGGAAATATCCATATATGACTTGACAAATAGAATATATACATGAGTGGATGACAAATAATGATATGTGAGTGAATATATATTTCCGGAGTTCTCAGAGATACTGAAACGACATTTAATTGGAGAATATGATAGTGAATTTAATTTCAGACACTTGTGTGGTTCATTTTCCAGCTTCTTGTGGGATTCTCTCTCCTCTTTTCCAAAAAATAAAGTAGAAGTTAGTGAAAATTATTCCGAGTAAGGACAGATTCTGTGATCTGCCCCAAAATGTCACTGCGCTTGAAATTAAACCTTTGTGTGGTTGTTTTACAAACTCTTTGAAGGTTTGATTCATATTTAGATAGATACATAGGTGAGTTTCAAGTGCTCCAGCCTCTGATTACTTAGAATATTTTGAGTGAATGAGAGAAAAGTGGCTTCTTCAGCTGATTGATGACTCGTGCTTGTTTCTTTATCAACTTCCCTCGCGAAAAGTTTGGATTCTTCGAGATTCCTAGTATAATTTTTTCGTGCATTCATTCATTTAACGTCTTCTTTCGAATTTTACTAACAACTAGCAAAATAAAGGAGGCATCACAGACCAGTTTTTGATCCCTCATATAAACATGATGAGATTCACTGAGCCGTATACCAAGAAACTGAAATTTTTCGCTGTCATTCCAATTATTTATACTATCCCCGAACAATTCTCTCTACGTCATATTTATGTTTTGTAAAGTCGATGCGAATCACATCAATTCCAATCCGTTCGACTGGTCGTAACTCATCGGTGCATTCGGCTCCTATAGTATGCAACGTCACGAACATCGTTTCGTTCTCCTAGAAAAACGATACCACATACCTATTACTTTTTAGCCTCGTGAACGTCAAACTACCGAAATCGTATTTCTAGCTCGCCGAGTATTCGACAGCCTTCCGGATTTTCGTCTGGATTTAAACGATTTCTACGGGATCGTATATAGCATATTCAAAAGCGTTGCCTCTTGTAGCATATAATATAGGTTGACTCTGGATTCCACGATAACCATGAGAACGACTCCTCCACAAGAACTACATCGACATGGAAATCAAGCGATGAGAACCGAAAAAAAATCGCTGAAATCACCGTTGAACATGATGTTCAAGGTGATGGTTTCAGCTTAGCCTGGGCAATCCGGGATCGTTATGGACAAGGTTCGGATTCCAGTATGTTATCCCTTTCCCCTGCCACACTCCAACGGCTACCTACCATATAATGATATGATACTAGTTATATGATATAATCGTTTATGTATCCGAAACTGGTAATGAAATTTGTGTATGATTATCATGTTCTTCTGAATCCGATTCATTGAATAGTACATTGAAGCGTATGAGTTACAGAAGGTAACATATTCTAGCACGAGTCTGAATTTCGGAAACGATCCGCAGCCTGCGTGGCTCGTTCTTTGACGAACGTTCTATATAATTTTCCTTGTTTCGGCACTTCAATTGAATAGTCTCATTATTACACGATATTAAGGTGTTTTTGTTCTGAGTTTTCCAAAGATTGGTATTCCTGCATGTAATGAATATTAGATAAACGACAGTTCAAACATGGTTGTGACTCTCGCTCCCTGAGATTTATGTTGAACGAAGCAGAAAGAGGACGAATAACTCATGAATAGTACTAATTCATTCTGCAAAATCATTGGAAGAATCGAATATCGAAATATAGGAAACAAAAATAATAACGATGACCATTTTTTCAATTGAAGTACTTATAAAAGAAATAGAATACAACTTACATAGGCAGATTCTTTCAAAGTTATAATACTGTCTGTAAGTTTCTCGAGAAGGTGGTACATTCATTTTCGAGCTTCTTCTGGGATTTTCTCTCCTCGTTTCTGAAAAATAGAGTAGAAGTTATTAAAAATTATTTCAATATATTTCTAGTGAGGACAGAATTTGTGATCTGCCCCAAAATGTCACTGCGGTTGGAATCAAACCTCCAGATACCTAGAAGAGAAATTCTCTATTTGTCAGTGACGCCTTGCTTCTGAAAAATTTGGAAATACAAATTTATTCAATGAGAATAAAACATCTCTTTATCTTGGTGGACGTTTCGGGAACGAATCTGCTTCCGTTCTCAACACAATTAAAATATTTTCCTCTTTCTAAAATTTTTTCAATATGTTTTGACACTGATGGGTGAAAATTTGGTAGACGAAGGAATTCTGGTTACAAGGTGTCTTCATTAATTGATATTGAATTTTCCATTTTCATATTCAATATTCAGAAGTTATGAAGTTATTGTTTCCAAAGTTGAGACCTCAGTTGAAACTATAAAAACGAAGCAATTCATTGAGAGTTCCCAAACTACGAAACAGCTAGAAATGATTTCAGAATAGGTATCTGTAGAATCTGCTGATATTGTTTATCAATAGTACAACTGCTGTAGATTCCAGTGAAACGGGCTACTTTCTAGATAACCAAACAATGTTTTTGTTGCTGTTTCAATAGATTGTCGTGGTGAAAATATTTTTTCCATACAGTTGTGATATTCGTGTTTCGAGTTTCAATTTCTTCAGAATATCTAGGAGCAAGTCTAGGAGTAATATAGTATATTTCGTGAATGATGAAACTCGTCATTTCCATTAGTTCCAGAGTTGGTGTATAATGATTACCTTCCTTCAATTGGGTCTGATGAAAACGGTGAACCAAAGATAGTTTATTAACGGAGCTCGATATTGTGAAGAATCGTGCTTTGATGGGGCTATTGAAATGCCCAAACAGAAAAAAATCATTAAACTGAGAACACATCCCACTTTCGAATATCAATTCTATCTGGCTCTTTGGTAAAAAAATCTTTGCATCGCTCTCTTGAGTCACACAGAATAATACATTCATAATTCTTGTTGCGATTCTCGGAGTGATGAAACAATCTTTATGATTCGTTCCCAAAACGTTCACCACTAAAATAGAAGAAATTGTGATATTTGTTGAATATATTTGTTTTTTGAAATTTTCTGAGGAAAAGATATCAGAAAGAGAATTCCTCTGTTTGGTATCTGAACGTTCGAATTTCAAGAACTGTGACATTTTGGGACAGATCATGAATCTACCCTCACTACAGATTGAAATAATTATTATGATTTATACTCCAATTCCTGGAAAGAGAATGAACCCTGAGAATCATAGTTAGATTTCTGTATGTTTAAGTCCCTTTTCGCTGCTTCCGATCCATATGAGTCAAGAAAGATCTGAAAATTCGTGAATTTGTTCAAGACGCACATTTCATTACAAACGTACTCCTCAGCAGAGATGTCTTATGTACGTCCCGAAAAACAACAAATTCAACTCTTCGAGACGTACTCATCGGAATAATGTCTCAAAGAACCCCCCAATATGCAATTCTGGTTGCATGTCCAATTTCTTCGAGAAGAAATTCTTTAATTTTCCTCACTGTTTTCTGAAACAATAACGGTTACGACTGCTGATTATGATTTTTTCTATAGCAATAGAAAGAATCTGCATTGTTTCAACTATGGATGGAATCATTCGAACAATCAAATTTTCGTGATATATTCTTGCTTAGTTCGCGTATTCATACGTTGTGAAGTGTCTGAAACTTCAGACACGAATTCAAAGATATGTCATTTTTATTTCCCTGTTAGGAATACGAAACTGCCACGAAATTCTTTCAGCAGAACGAATGGCTTTCAAGGAGACGTGCTGGGAAAATAAATGATGCGAGAAAATTTGCCATAAACAATATCGAAGGTTTCAATAGTTAGGAAACTGAAGGAGAAATCAAGGATGTAACGATAGTACTGCCATTTTGGCTCGGAATTCAGATGGTGCAACGAGTTCATGTGTGGAATTTTGTTAGAATAGAAGAAATGTCCATATTAGACGAATGAATATAAAGGACGGTGCAGATTAGTCGCAATAATTCGATGGTCCATCGAAAAATAAGTCGACATGCATAATGTCTTTTTTTTTCCGAAACGTTTTCTCAAGAGAGATGCAGCCTCTCAAGGTTTAGTTTTGAAATTACTTTCAGCCGTAGATCTCAGGAATTTTGTCGAAATTGTCCAGTATCATAGATACATAGATATCTCATTCCTGTCCTATTTCTTACGTTACTGGTTTCTGAATCGATTTTCATTTCTTGAATCCCTGTTCAATTCAATTCAATTTCACTTTTGAAATGGGCACCTTTGGAAATAATTGTTAGAGAGTAGGCGATGTTGACACATCACAGAGGCATTAGTGCATCCGTTGATTGGGAACAGAATCAGTGGTTTCCGAAACATCAAAACCAAAAAACGATATATCCTCATTATTCCTAGGAATAAAGAAAAGCTGAGTTCAGCATGTTATTATCTTATGAATTTCCATATTCAGTTTGTGATAATTTCACCTCAATTAACATAATCAACAAGGTATTTTTTTACAATATTGATTCATTTACATCCTCTCTGGTAGAATACTAAATTTATTAAATTTGCCGTATATCACCTTAGGCTCGTTATCAGACTAGGAGATATAAATAGATATGCAGGGTGTGACTGAAATAATGTAATCAATTTCAGGGGGTGATTTTTCGTCATATTTCATGCAAAAAAAACTTCATATAAACGTGTGTCCTGACTTGCTTCATTTCCGAGCTCACCCTGTACAAACAGTGAATATTGAAGAATGCATGGTAAGAGAACAATGCATAGGCACATACCCAGATATTTTCCGATAGAGTCCTGTTTTTTCTTTGATACAATATCCAATTTTCGCCCTCGCAGGCTCGTTTTCTTCAATACAGTTATTTTTTCAAACGAACCCACGAATCAAGAGTTACTTTCCGTATGAATTGATCAAAAAATTTGAAGGAGAACTGTCAATTTACATGCATGCATTTCACTTGAAGATGCATTTCTCTCATATATGATATCTCTTTCGGAAGTTCTCAATCTTGAATAAACGAAACATTTTCTACTGTCTGTAAGTTCTTCGAGGAGGTGGTACATTCATTTTTCAGCTTTTCATGGGATTTTCTCTCCTCGTTTCTAAAAAATAGAGTAGAAGTTATTAAAAATTATTGCAATATATTTGTAGTAAGGACAGATTTAGGATCTGTCCCAAAATGTCACTGCGCTTGAAATTAAACCTTCAGATACCTAAAAGAGAAATTCTCTATTGGTCAGTGACACCTTGTTTTTGAAAGAAAATTTTGGAAATACAAATATATTTAATAAGAATAAAACCTCTACTTATCTTTGTGGACGTTTCGGGAACGAATCTGCTCCCGTTCTCAACACAATTAAAATATTTTTCTCTTCGTCAATTTTTTCAATGTTTTCGATTTTTCAGAAACGAGGAGAGGAAATCCCATGAAAAGCTGAAAAAGGAACATTTTATGATACGAAATGAAAATTTCTGTATAAACTGTATTTGATACATACATCATAGCATGAGATAATCCATATGCTGTGCCATCATTATGTTGCGCATAAATAGTGGAAATGATGAACTATACATAGATAAATATCGCTTCAGTTAAGTAAAGGAACGAATGAAAACGATCTTGAGAAATTTACCGAAAATATTCAAAACTTCCTTAATGTCAAGACAACTCCGCCGCAATTTGACCGAACCTGTATCGATTGAGATTAACAAGATCCCAGATACGCATCGAATTGGGTCCTGCCTGTACACATTCATATTATGTATTCACAATTTCTCAAACCTGTTCATCCGTCTTAGAATAGGTATTTCCTTCGTTATTTCCTTGTTCTGTTCACGATCACTCTCTCCGCACGAAACTTCCATACAGACTTTCCTGATATTCGAACTAATGGTTGCTTCACTTCAATTTGCTTCCTGATATTCCTCTCTGATACTTTCTCAAACATGGATGAATAAAGGAATCCAAAATATTTTTCCGAATGTCCAAAACCGACATCAATCGCAATGTATTAGGCGACTCTGAATTAATGAGATTTTTCATTTTTTTCGGAATATATCGACTCCTGGGCTATATATACTCAAAGAGCCCATGAAAAAAATTCTTCGGGTTGGATCATGGTAGATAACGAAATGAAATGAAAAAAAAATGTGTCCTTATCGCTTTGGAAAGCACTTATATCATCTAACGACGTCTCAATCCTCGAGACTCACCTATAAAGGTATGATATATCGTGCGAAAGAGGGAAGAATAATGTGGACATAAAACCAAGATGTGCTATCAACGTTCGTGTTAATATCATTCGATGATGATAAATTCTCTAGGAATATTGAACACTGCATCGATATATCGGATGTCAGTGATTCATTGATAATCGCAGGTCATTATTTTGATTATGCTGATTTCAATGTCCTCATAGTCAATCGTCAGTTCTCAGCTGTTTGTCTTTGTATGGTCCATTCGTTTGAACAATCAAGTTTAATCATATTATATGCAAATGCTATGTCGACAATCTATATCCCCTCTCCATTGGACCTACCTTGCTGATTGTTTCAATCATTCATTGAAATGGTAATGAGAAAAGAAATTGTGAATAATGAATGTTTCTGATGCAAAATGTCAACTCTGTATGCATACCTATATTTTCCTCTCGCATAAAACTTTCAGTACGGATATTTAGGTGGTTATTCATCAGAATCGTTTCACAACTTCCATAAAAACGCCGTTTATTCCATTTCCACAGCGAATTTAATACACTCAACGCGAATAAAAATGACAAATTTTTCGTATTAACGTCATAAGTTTTCAGAAAGTTTGATAACATATGAATACGTAAGTAAGGCGAACTAATCCTATTTCACAGTAGATTTACTACATGACGAATATCCGTATCCACAACGAATGCATTTTTTTTCATGTGGAAAGCTGAAACAAATTCGATTGACACGCTCAATTTGATGTACTAAAAATTCTTGGGGATGAACAAATAGATTCAAAAAATGTTTTAGTGATCATGCAGCGGATCGTGGTGGAAATTTGGTGGCACGCAGAACAGACATGCTCCACCAGTATTTTCGAAAATGTGGTGTTGCCGCTTTCACTGAAAAGTATTAGTAACTTTTTATGGATACCTACTGATAAAGTGAAAGCAAATATTTCTCGCGCGGAAGCTCGAGTTGATTACGTGAAGGAACATCAATCAGGTGAACGAAATATAATTTATGAACGAACGGCGGAAATAAAAATCTACCAAATCTGAGAGCAAATCAAATCAAAATATACTTTATTGTCAGGAGATACAATTTTCTCGACAAAGTTCAGGTTAAAAAATAATGGTGTACAACATAAGTATTGTTATAAATCAAAAATACAAACATGTAAATATTAAATATTACAAGAACCTATAATATGAAAATTCTTTGGTAGTGTAGGATACGTTTTCAAGTATACTTATTCTAAATTTAGTATCAGAGTTCGTATTCTGTATTCCATTTGGGAGTTTATTGTACAATTTGTCTATATTATACAATAATTAATCCCTTAATCGGCTGGTGGATGGAATCGGTAATATAATACTGCCATTCTGACAGGTGACACCCTGATTGATCCTATAGAGACTTGAATGTTTCCTCACCAGGCAAACCGTCTCCAGGATGAATATTCCAGAGGCAGTGAGGATATTATGCTCTTCAAATAGCAACCGGCATGAGTGTCTCGGACTCACTTTACATGAAAAATATAATTGGGTCGAAACACTTCCAAAAAAATGACCCAACTCAGACGTCTTATTTACCAAGACCCACATTCCACGCTGGACCAGAATTTATAGGTTCTGTCTCTAGAACAGAAGTCCTCTTTCACGCTGCTTCAACACAAGGGCCGATCGACCTTCGATGGAAGGTTGGTTAAATCTTACAAAGGCATATACATTCATTCTGGAATATCATGTATATTGCCACTGCTATCTCCGGAAGAGCTCCTGAATGACAAAAAAGTTTATTTTTTATGACTAATTCAAGATGCCTTCACGGCACATTTTGTGTGCTGTTTTAAGTTTTCAGAGAAATGTGAAGAGTACCTGGAATTGAATTTTAATATTCTCCTGAACCTATTCAATCAATGCATTTTTGCATTGTGGGATAGATTTTCTAGATCCGTGTTCGAAAAATATGTGCCTAGATAGGAATATATAGGTATATATAGGAATTATGATATAAAATACAGAGGGGTGCGCCAAATGAAATTTCATAGGTACTAATGAACTGTGCAACTTTGTGAATAACAATATATCTTCATGACGAATAGATTCGAAGATATTGGAATGGAAAGGAGTATGGCAATTCTCACATTTTCTTGACGAATATCTCAGAAACTATACGTGAAATGTGAGAATGTCGTGAAATAATTCCGAATGAACTTTACATAGGACATATTATTCTTCCTAATAGAACTGACCACGTAACTAGAAAGAGAGTGTTCGCACCTAAAAAAGCCACCATGTATTATCGCAAAATGTGTAACACAAACAAATCCTCTACTGATAATTCCAAAGCAAACGTGATATCAGATGTCTATATTTATTTCATCTCCAAGCGATACCTGTTCACTTGATTTACAAAGGCAAAAAAGAATCTTTTCGGAAACAAATCATCAAAAGAAACAGATCAAGTAGAAGAAAATGGAGGAACATGAAATCATCACATGTTATCGTATCGCAGTCATCACGATATTCTGCAAATGAAGAACGTTAATAGAACCCCGCTTATTGATGAACATATATCGATAATAAAAAGAGAAACGCGTGCCAGTTTCAATTTGAATATTTGAGAGTTGATTCGTTCAATGACTTTCTAATAAGACTCGATTTCAATGTACCTAGAAGTACATCTAGAGCTGGAAATACACTTCATCCTCGCACAAATGTCTTGAAATATTCACCGCTCCATAGGATATGCACAACGTGTTATTCGACAGTTCACCAACTCGATATCTTCTGTTGTAAAATTTCAAGTGAGTATCAAATCTATATTTTCTCATTATTAATGTGTATTGTATGCTGATTTTCGTTCAAGCTATTCCTTTTTTATGTATTATCTCTTGTAGTATATTTAATACTGTACATTCCTGATCCGTAATTTGGTGTATACTTGTTGGAACAGTTTAGATTAATAAATGAACAAATAAATAAGAATTATTTCTGAGGAAAAGCTTGTAAAACACCATGAGCTCGTTTTGAAGTCCGGAAATTCTAGAGGATAGTTGAAATTTGAAAGTATGAGTAATTTATTATTTAGTTTGTCTAATATTGCAACTGAAATGCCCCTGAGAGCACACATATTCAATACGTTCCTTCCCTCCCAAAATTCAACCGCTGGCTAACACGATGTTCATCAAACACTAGGTATCCTCCTCGTATTTTCAAGAGATATAAACAACATATAGTATATCATCGATAAAACACAGATACACAATCTGTGTCACAAATATTGAAAACGTCACCTTGGCAATTCAGTTCTTTCAAAGAATGAAAAAAACAGTACTCACTCCCACAAGGTAAGGTACCTATTATTTGAATTCAGTTCTGATTGATGTGTGGTCATTCCAACAGTTCATCAGATATCACGCTCATAACGCTTATATATAATATTATTATTATCATTTTGAATGATGTACCATTGGAGGATGCGAATCATAAAGGATATTTAAGAAATATTCTGGCAACCTTTGAGTAGGTTAGATTGGTACAGTAAGGTTGAGTACAGTTGGGTTATTTTCCTCTGAATTTATGGCTCTCAGAATAATACTAGCTAGCGTTCCAGACTTTTTTGTCGATATGTTTATAAATGAGCAGCATTTCTTTGTGTTTTTTTTTCGTGTACAGATCATCGTGTCGGCTCCTATACTTATCCCTGTGGATATTCATCTTATCGTCACTTGTGCCCATCATATTCATCAGTGTCACGTGAGACGAAGTGTTGGCGGTGCCTTTGTAGGCCAACCAGACAATAGAGGGCGCCACTAGGCTAACTAATTGCGTCTGTTGTGGATTACACGACACCTACAGATCGGGAAGCTCGTACGAGTTCACATGGTCGACCTGTCGTTGTCAGGATTATCAGGAACGGGACAGCATCACACTAATTTCATGGCCTCGTTGCTTCACACAATCCTCTCCACCCACTCGCTCCAATATGCGTTTATTCTGATAACCGAGCAAACATCGGATAAATGCCAACTGCTGCTAGTCTGCAATTCGGTTAGTTGGAATCTATTTCAACCTATATCATAAGTTTCGGGGTGGATTGTTGGAAACTATACAGGGGTCCCCGAAAGATACCGACAAACTTTGGAGGGTGATAGAGGACATAAAAACAAGCAATTTCGTTCACATAAATGAGCCATTTTGGCTGTAGAGAAAATACTATTCAAATCGTACGAATATTATTTAAGAAGTTTTTTCACTCGGCTTCCTAGTCAGTTGACCACAATGTGCGAAAACATTTCCTTATCATAAACATTTCGAAGATTTCTACCTTGGGATCGCCGTGAAATTCATTATTTGTGATCAGTTGCCGTTATGATATGAACTGAGTCTATTGATTCAAAAATTTGCATTCAAAATGGCAAGAAAATTTTCATTTATTGATGAAGCAAAATTACCAAGTGAATAGTGTTTCAATTATTGCGCAGTATAATAAGTACCAAACAGTTTTTTCACTCCACAGCTCAAACGGCTCATTTATGCGGACATATATTTATGTAAACAAAAATGCTTGTTTTCATGTCCTATATATCACCCCTCGGTATCTTTTTGAGGCACCCCGTATGAAATATACAGAACTTTGGAATAGATTAGTACAAAGATATCTGTATAAAAGTCTGGATACTTATTTCAATAATCATTTCTATACAAAATGATTTTCTTCAAAATTGCGAGAAATCATTCAGTGGGTTACCTCGATCGCTCCACCACTATACACACTAGTTGAAGAAAAATGATAATGAAAAAAAATCAATTCATAGCACTGCATCACCTGCAGGAATGATATTGACTAGAATATTGATTTTTTCAAATAACACCTCAGTTATCTATAATAGGAACACTTCAGAACTTTTTTCTATGGAAGTTGTTTCGAGAGATAATATGGAATTATCTGATTACCATGAAAATTTCAGTACTTTGAAGTTTCTACGAAAACATTCCATTTCAAATTTCGGGATATAACACGGTGTGGAATCGAATGTTCGTACGTATGTCGCGCGTAATACGCTTTCATAAACCTAGACGTGTTGATGGATATTAATTACACGCTGAGCGGTCCATATGAGAGCCTATTTCACTCTCTCGATAATAGCTATTGGTATATTAGCATATTTCAGCATTTTATAGTTCTTGAATGGTTCAGAGATGTTCGAAAGTTTCAATTTGTGAAAACGAATCAAAATACAAAAAAAAACTAGTTAATGCTATCCAATCGAATCGGCACACTCCTGTATCCATGTGTGGATAAACTTGGATACGCATAAAAAATACCTCATATAGAATTATTTAGGACGATATAAAGATGCTGGGAACACCACCGAAATCGGAGAGATATTGAAAAAAACATTTATTCAGAAAAAATATCAGCCTGTATCTCGGAAACAGAACCAATCCCGATATACATATATGGTAATTTTTTTCTCATATTGATTTATTATGCCCCAATATATATGACGCATGACGCATGGGAAACACTCTGTATTTAATTTGTATCTGTGATCATCTTTCCTGAATTTCTACCTACAACTCCGACTTTGTCTTCGTTTTTTACAAACAATTAAGATTCATTATTTTTTTAGTGTCTGTATGGGATTTTTTGTCCTTCCTCTTCTCTTCTCTTCTCTCTCTCTCTCTCTCTCTCTCTCTCTCTCTCTCTCTCTCTCTCTCTTCCTCTCTCTCTCATAATATCCATGCAATAATATACAATTTATCATTTCCATTTTTTTCGTAGTATTTCCAAATTTCTCAAAAAACAAGGTGCGACGAACCTCTTGAGAATTTCTATTTTTGTATCTGAAGACATTTTGAGACAGATCACAAATCTGTCCTTCACTACGAATATATTGAAATAATCATAATAACTTCTATTTCATTTTTTAGAAACGAGGAGAGAAAGTTCCACACAAAGAGTCAAAAAAAAGAATATAACATCTTCTCGAATATCTTACAGACAGAACTTTGAAGACCTAAATAGATCAAATATTAGTTGGATTCGAGTGTAGAGACGCTCCCCCTATAATGCATTCAGGTAGCATTATTCGTCAACAGACTCAGATCCAAAAAAAATAACTTGGACACTGCTTAGTGTCAAAGCCTACCAGTGAAAATTTCACGGAGAAAAGTATCATTTTCTTGTACACTGAAAATGTGAGCAAATTTGTCCCCGAAACATCCACAATGATAGGATAAGAAGATATCTATTTCCATTTCAATTATTTCTAATTTCTATTTTAGGTATCTGAGGATTGAATTCCAATCACAGTGTCATTTTGAAGCAGATTATAAATCTGTCCTCAACACAAATATATTGTAATTATATTAATTGATATTTATGTTTTTTAGAAACGGCAAGAGAAAATTCCAAATATCTCGAAAATATAATCAGTAGTTCTGCAAAGTGCTGCAAAAAATCCATGTTTGAACATTCACATCTTGAAACTCCTGTGATGCGACGATTTGTCGTCGGTTGTCGTACGATAAAATAGGCCTAATACAGCGGCAAGTGTATTTTTCATCTCAATTACCCTGTATTCAGTGTCGATTTGAATAAGAGTTCGAAACCGCGCAGCATATTTACCTAATATATGTAAATTGCTGTAGAACCGACCCTCAAAACTTTTCTAGTGATTTACATTTATTATAGCTTCACTCGGTCGGCCATAAAGATTTCCCGAGAGATTTCCATACAAATAACATCCGGATTACGGATAATCGTGGAAAAACCGCACCAAATCACATAAATTACTAACGAAATAGAAACACTCGGAAATTTAGACGCGTTGCGAAATAAATGCCCTTTCGATAAAAAGTAATCATCGATATTTTCACGCAAAGATCATGTTTCCATGGAGCTCTAAATTTACGAAACTGCTGATATACGTCCAGTGTTCAGAAATTGTGGTTTCATTGAATCTTTGTCAATAATTTGAGGTGACTAGGTATAATTGCTTCTATCAAAAGACCTGTCATTTAAATTTTGCGCAATCGGTTTCTGTTTCTCAGTTTCTTATCAACTTCTATTCGATTTTCAATTTCCTGTCAAGAAAAATATCATTGATGAGAGCTCTGACATATTCGTGAAAATCGCTCAGATAATTGGGAATAATATGAGTAAATGAGAAGTTGATAGTAATGTGTTAACTGCAATTGCGACAGTCGGAAGAAAAACTGTACCAAAAAGTGTCTAACAATTTCAATAAGCTATTCATCATGATCATCCATCAATGAAAGATTTGTTCTATCATCTATATAAACAAAAAAAAATAAGAAACCATTCATTGAGCTGAAAGAACAACCAAATTATCATACGTGACACAAGCCACTGACTGTGAAATATCAGTTTGTTCTTCTTAAGATATAGTCATTTGTCTATCGTTCATCATTTGCTCGTACCTGACAATATCAGAAATCCAAAAAATAATTTTCAGTGGAACCAGTGAAACATTCGACTATACCTTCACAACTATCTTGCTACCTCATCTATTCCAATAATCAAGGAATAATCCCCATAAAAACTTTTCTCCTACATCACCTGACCCTTGATCGCTATTGCTGCCATAAAATTGAGTTAGCAACTTTCAAAGTTAATTTATCACCCTATAAAGCGAAGTACAAGGAAGAAAATAAAAAAATATTATTACGACATTATTGGAGGCTCCCCCATTGTTCGTTCGGGAGTCACGCAAAGGTGGATCGCGGTTCGAATGAACTTCAAATAAAACGGGGAAAGTTTTACCGATAATGGTTTTCAGATTCGTTTTCGGCATGTCTTGTGGTTTCCAGAGGAATAAATCTATAGTATGTTGCCATTACTTTCACAATAACGTGGGGATTCTGGTAGTGAAAATGAATACAGAAAATGTACTTCTGAGCGACAAACATAATATATTTAATTTTGGAGATATCAGGCTCGAACCTCTACCTGATACGATATATCTCCAACGAATATTTCATCAATCAAATCATCAATTTGGTTTGAAATGTCAGGACATTTTCTTAAAGTTGAGTCTAGGATTATCAACCATATGCCAACAACACGTCATCAGCAGTTTGTTCATAAACCTCCGAGAGTTTGATGACCTCTATCAAACATGTTTCAAGTTCATTCGTGATTTGGTTCAAGCCAAAAGGCATAATGGTGAAGTATGAACTTGTTCGCAAATGGAGATTGAATTAGGTGGAACAGGTATACAGAATATTAAAACAACTGAATTTCTAGGTATCATGAAAGATGAAAACCTTGATTGGAAAAGTCATTGTCAAGCCGTCATAAGTAAACTAAATTCTATGGGTTTTATGCTCAGTGCCTTGAAGCCAATTCTGCTACAAGATCAATTACTTCTTGTATATCACATAGCAGCATCAACGTTGAGATACGGTTTATGCTTGTGGGGTAACTCTACGCTCTCCGACGACGTATTTATCGCACAAAAGAAACTTATTAAAATAATTGCTGGAATGAAACGAAATGAAACATGCAGAGCAATATTTAGAGAGCTACGTGTTTCACCTGTACCGTCTCTTCTGATAATGGAACTTTGCATCTACGTATTCAAAAACAAGAATATTTTCAAAAAAATAACTATTATGTGCCTCACTGTATATATAAAATAACAGCAAACGCTTCTTCATACCTTGGCCTCCAAATATATAATAGGCTTCCATGTAAAATAAAACACATCAAATGTAATTCTCATGAGTTCAAGAAAAACTTCTTACTTGAAAAAAGTTTTTATGTCCTGTCCGAGTTTTATAACGAATGTTCAGGTGCTATGTGTTTCTGTGTGTTTTCAAGCTTTAGGTTAAGTTAGATTAAGTTACTACAATTGACCATTCTTATACAAATGTACATTTGTCTTAAAAGAAAATAAATGCTACTTACTTACTTACTTACTTACCCACTTACTTACTTATCCACTATAATCATTTGTTATTATTGAAAAATGATTGTTTGAATCAGCAAACTATTAGTATTTTCAACGCTTCGGAAGATGAATGATCTTGAAGAAATGTGTCATTTCATGACGTTCCAGATAATTTCCAAGATAATCCGTAGAGCTCTGAGAAGCGAATAATGAATCGGAAAGAGATTCAGCAATTAATTCACCTGCAGCTTTCATAAGAATGAATCACAGTTACAGTTTAATGAGGTTGAAACATTTCATTCATTTTAGATGAATGATTAGCATAATTAATTCCCATTTTATATTGCTCATTAGTTAATTTTCCCATCAGATTTCCCTCCTATCCATGACTATAGTTCTTGACATATACAAGACATTTTATATGAAAAAATCAGATCCTTTTTTTTATACTGCGTAACTTCTGGTGAAAATCTAATTCGAGATCGAACAATTCGAGAGTTTCAATTTCGAAACTTGGAGGAGTGCGTATCGAAAAACAAGTACATAGTCAAGATTCTTCATAAAAATGGAGAATAATACACGAATGGTAGGTAGAATTGATGGAAAAGAAGGTTGTTCCATTTGAAATGAGAAAGTCCGTTTCAAATATCATTTAAAAGTGCTGCGCCACTGTCTCATTCCAAAGACTTAAAATTTCATTCGAAACTCCTAATAAACGTGTTACTTCCTGAACACTCTGTATTAAAAGTCATATATATTCAAAATCTGTTCGAAGCTCAATTATGACCCTTTGGGTACTATTTCATTCCCATTCTTGTTCTCGATATTGAATTTTGGATAACAGACCAGCGACACTTACGACAACTCAGAATATTATGAAATATTCACAATCACATTCATAGCATATTATATGTTAACTTCCCGACACCCTCTGTATATAAATTATACTCTGTTATGGAAAATAGATATCCTCAAATTATATAATTATTTTTTCTCATATTTGTATAGATCCTTCGAGACCTTATTTGCACGTGAATGTTTGGTTCGTCATCTACTTTTCAAGGATCATGATGTTACATGCGTTAATCAAGTATATTCTTGTTTCGTCTTTGGCGATGAAGAGGAAATTCCATTTCATGCTCGAATACGAATTCTATCACATTAAGGTAACAATTTCATTAAGTTATTTAATTTGAGCCTAGAAAATTATTTCACGCTCATGGCTGCCAAGCGTTACGTGCCATAAAATTGGATTAGCTTTCATAAGCCACATTCTATGAGGGTGTGTACTCGTGATCATCCTCTTTGTGTGTATACGATGAGCAGAGCTGCATTTTCCAATATATGAAGGACTATAAGACATCAGGTGAATTTTTGCGCATTGGAAGATGATTATCTATATGCTTTCGTGTTTCAACAATAATTGAAATCTTGAATGAGCATCTGATTCAATATTCAATGAATGCAATGATTTGTCTGGATATCGGAAGGATAAAAAGAATAAAAATCATCTGAAGATGATTTCTATCATCATCCATCATCAAATACTATCCTTTCTCATCGCGATTATTCTTTCATCCATCGAAAACCTTTCGCCTTATCAATAGAAAGGTATAATTTGGCCGCATTTGGATATAATCCGAAAACATCTGTGAACATTTTCATGATGCCTACTGGAACATCTATCAGGGAGAGAAAATACTCATTTGTTTGATCATGTGTCTGTAATTTTCCTATATTATTTATATGGAAATGAAATGATCTGTTGTATTGATTCGCATGAATTCTTCCATCATGTGAGTTTTTTGATATTGTTATAACTGGAGGCTTCCACTTCAGAAACTCGAAACTTTTGTGTTGAGTCATCAGTAGGGTTATCAATATTCAGAACTCTACACATGATAACATTATCAGAATTATTTGGACAAACTGACCTGATCTGTGTTCTCCTGTCATGTGAAATGTCATTTGTGAAAGTTTTGCTACACCATGTATACGGTCAGCCTAACCTTACAATTATGAATGTTTGCCAAAATATACTACATCAGTTTTATATTCTCAAGTACTGTTCTACATACATGGATATGTCTTATATGAGGAAATGGTATCGGCTGACAAGGTTTGCAAATTCACCCTATTGTGAACTAAGAATTATGGTTGGAGGCAGATGATGAGATTATAATGAGGAGGGCATCGATTAGGATCTTCACTCGTAATGAGCCATGAATGCTATTTCAGGCGATGAAAGCACCGCAAACAATATCCTTATGCAGACCTCGAGGATTTCAGGCTACACTGAAACTTATATAAGACGTTATAATGAAAATATAAAATCGATACCTGGTTGATGTATTTTGCATGTTAGTTCGATAACACTGGTCTGAAGCCATAAAGCAGGTACATCAGATATTTCTGATATTATCGGCAGAATTTTATGAATGAGACACTTTCCATGAATAGTGGAAAAGTGTTATTTTGGACATTTCCGATAGAAACATCATTCACTTATTTGAAAACTCATTAGCATTTTTTGTGAGGCAGTGTTAGTAGTGCATCATATACACCACCTTATGCGTCAACCCCTCAACCAAATTCTGTTATACTAATGAGCAAATTCAACACGTTTGTGCTAGATATTCTTCAAGGAATGAACTATAGATCAAACAACATAATGAAGGAGAGTGATTTTGTTTTCGAAATCACAACAAACGCGCCAAACCATCGTCTGATAAATCTTGTGTCAGAATACCACCTTGTATCATTGAAGTATTCAACACCTGGGTCTCGAGATGTCTGTGTGATCTCATTTCACTTTGAGCTTAGCTATACACAGCCCTTATATCACTTCAAAATAAACCTACCAAGAATGTCTCTCGAACTCGCCTCTATCCCTCCTGTCCCACCCTCTCAACCGCTCGCCTTTGTGAACGGGTCGTATAGCCTTTTTCTTCGACAATACCAGGTTTCCTGTTCCGGTCACTGGATCAAATTCCCTATTAACTCTTAACAGTGTATGCTTGGTATCAGATTAACTTTGCCAAACGCTCCCAATGTCTTTTTCTCGGCATTGGCGTACGGTGCCAGCTTACGGTTATTGTTTTCCGATTAGAACCGGGAGGGGAAACTACGGAAGTGCTGAAGGGTCAAGGTGATGGGTTATTCCAAAGAGGAGAGCGCGATATTTAGTCGACTTTGAGTTGACTAAGAATCGGTATTTTCGCTAGCAACTTCCGCTTTATTAGACTGGATTTAGGAACTCGACGATGAAGCGGCTGTTAAGCTAAAATATATAAAATGACAATTGTCATTGATGAATTCGCTTGACATTTAAGTTGGCAGTTGAGGAAGAGCTGGTTAATGTTCACAGATATCCATGTTTCAACTTTTGCTGTTCAGTTGCCGTTCAATCGTCAACCTATGGGTTCGGTGATAGAAAGTCACGTGGCATCTATATCATTATTCATATGGTCAGAAATGCCATAGGTTATGAGATTTTTGTTTCTATTGATCACAATTGAATAGACTCCAAAAATTTAGGTCAGTTCCAAATTCAATGATTTATCGTTGATTGTTGTCACCTCGATGTCACTATTTTGCACAACCACAACTTCAAGTTCATAAATGGATCAGATGAACGTCAGACGAACTGCAACGGCAAACGGCAACAGCAACTTCAACGTCAAGTTTATGAATTCAGCTTTATTAATCGCGAGACCCGCGATTGTTTCTCGACTTCAAGACGACTCACGATCGTGGTATTATTAAGTGAGAGATTGCTCCACTTTCTACGATGTTCTAAAGAGAGCAATGAAAACTTTAGTGTAGTATCACCGACTAGGCGAATAGCACTGTTTCCAGATCGTTACATCCTATTTCACAGAAGGCAGACAAATTGGATTGTTACTAGTCCTGTAGAAGGGTTTTCTCATTTTTGGTGAATTGCTAGCTTCATTCCATCAACGCACTATTTTTTCGTATATTATTGAGCTCGATCAATACACCTAGATAGAGAATTTGGAAGGAGAAAATTTGAAGAGAAGAATTCAAATTTGCAATACAAATATCAAAACTATCCGCCGCCATATCAAGTATCAATATTTCGCAAATGTCACTAATTGTTTTGGCGATACAAAAAATATGTATTTTGTATCAAGATAAGCCAAATCAGAAAATAATATGAAATTTTCGTTACAGAAGGAAATTCAAGCACTTGACCGTTCGGAAATTCGCTGCTAGGCACCTCATTTGCAAGACTGGTGCAAGAATATGTTACAATAATAATCAACATGTGTGCTGAATCACAGAATAATTTCGGACGTTCATCATATAATATCTGCTAGGAATATACTTCATGAGTTTTGAAGGAAACATTTCGAAGACAAACAATAGCACGACGCAAACTGGAACGTTATTTGCAATACTGTAGGCAACCATCTGAACAAATACATGGTTCAGAAACTTTGTAGCCGATTCATATGCATGCACATCGCCGTCTTCACGTACTAGTTCTTCTGTTTCAATTGTGTAACAAAAATTAACGAATTGACGAATTTCTGAAAATGAATTATTGGCGATTAGTGTGAATTCCGAATGGAACATTCTTGATATCTTGCCAAATAGAAGTGTGAGAATTTCTCAAGATTTCTTTCATAATTTCCGATATAACGTTAACATACTCAAGCTGACAAACTAGACAAAATATCGAATACGTTCGCAACAACAAATTATGCACATTATTTGTTACCTGCAGGCTGCATATCATAATGAAATATCTATAATAAATATTTCATTCACTCGGTATGTTATTATTTATATCTACTATGTATTCATAACCTTCATGACTTCATTATGGAGAATGAATAATTTAGTTATCGTATATTGTTACATGGAATCATTCATTTATATAATATAATTCAAAACTGGTGTTCAGACAAATTAGTTGAGTAAGTCAATCTTCATCATTAATTCTGTCCATTCAAAAGCTAGCGTATCAGGTAGTCGTCTCAACTTTTTTCGATTCAGCCATAACTCAGAACTATTCAGTTTTGAGCTTGGAAAATTCGATTGTCGTTGTTTCTTGATCTATCGGGGGGGTAAAGTCTAAATTTGAAATGACCAATTCCGAGGTTCGAGATTCCTCTATTGTGAATTTGATGAAATACTGTTAATCTTGTTGAAAATTTGATTCCCTACAAGTTTATTCATGGTAATTCGTGTCCTTGTGTAAAAAATTGAAGAGATAATGCAATAGTTCAATTTTTCCGCTTTTTTAGTTCATACGAAAAGTATCGATCATAGTAATGAAACTGTGAAGTTTTGGAAAATTGAATTTCGTGCAAGTTCAGTCTGCACCATTCTCACCTAAGATGACCGATTTATCCAAGTTCTTCAGAAGCTCTGAATTGAAGAAACTATGGAATGATTAACGACAACTTTTCAGAATGTATTTCTGTCCATAACCAATCAACCAATTTTGCACAACTGAGCACAACAATCTGGAGGACCAAACATGGTATAAACATTGTGTTCATCTATATCATCGGTACCTTCGACCATAAAACATAAACATAAAACGCTCGGAAACATGTTGCAGACATCACAGGGTCGTTCGAGGAAAGTGCAGCGAGAGGGGTGTCCACGTGGACAAAATGGCAACAGCGCGCCACCGTTACACCGTTTGTTTTATGGTCGAAGATTGGTACTCTCTATCGACTCATCGGTTCTCAACAAAGATAACGTCAAGTCGGGAGGGATAAGAGCGAGGGGTGAATCACTGAGCAAATTCGTGTACACCGGACTGCCATTCATACTCGGACTGCCCGGACTGCCACCGGACTGCCACGGACTGCCACCGGACTGCCACGGACTGCCACCGGACTGCCCGGACTGCCACCGGACTGCCACGGACTGCCATGGACTGCCACCGGACTGCCACCGGACTGCCCGGACTGCCACCGGACTGCCATGGACTGCCACCGGACTGCCATGGACTGCCAGCGGACTGCCCCATCACTCAATCATGAAATCCAATAATATGAAGCTGTGTTTTGGGATATCCAATTCACCACAAGAACGACTGAAGAACATAAAGTACTACAAAGAAGACATAAAGAAGACATAAACAAAGAAGACATAAATTATCAACTATGACCTGCGATATGATCTCACTGAAAATTTATCGCATAAGAAACTGATTCGGAATCATACATACATATACATACAGGGTGGACCGATAGTGTGGCAAAGTGAGATAACGGCTTCGCTATTTGAGACGATGTAGGTTCATAAACAGCACATTTCTAGAATATTTTTCGCTACACAGGGTGATTTAAAAAATGCGTGTCGTATCAAAGTTATACTTCGAACACCATGTATTCCATTGCATTTGCAGATTTTCCCTTGTTTTTTTTAACTGTGGACAACACGAAAGGGAAACCTATGATGTTCGAGGAACATCGTGTTAGCCAGCGGTGGAATTTTGGGAAAGAAGGAAGGTGTTGGAATTTTTCTTGTGAGCTGATTTCATTGATCAGTGAGCTGATTTCATTGATTGGGGTCTATCGGGAATAATTACAGAGATATAGGGTGTTGAAAATGGAGATTTTTCAGCCCTATGAATTTTTCCGATGATTCGCCTGAAAATGTTCAACACAAGATTTGAATATTACGAATTTCGAGTGAAAATTTTGATAGTAAGGATATCATATATTTATAATTATTTGAGTGACATATTGGTGGGCTGGTGGCGAGCTGGTGGGTTCCTTAATACGCAATTATATCCCAATTATTCAACTTTAAATATCTCACGGTTGTCTCATGCAATGGCGAGAAGTGAATTTGTTACACCCGAAGATAAATTTTGTTGTTCATTAAATATAAATGAATGTTCAACATAGACAGAACGTAATTTTGATGATATAACAGATTTTTTCTTTGTTTTATAGATATATTTATCTGATGTGTAGGGTGGGGATCGATAAAATATGTCAAACCCAGGGCGCCAATGAAAGACCTATAATGCAGTTGACGGGGCACTGCGAGAACTGAGTAAAGACCTCGGTAAAGACAAATATTTTTGGACTCTCTTCTTGAAGGACTTCAAATTGTGATTATATGGAAATAATTCATTGACCTCTCTGGAACATCGCAGAAAGGTGGGCGATCTCTCTCTCATAGATATTTCCACGGTCGGTGCTCAACGGAAATCTTTTGTATCATGCCACCACGGGCGATTCCAAGTAGAGAAACTAGACGAGTTGGTAATCCATACATTGTTAGGCTCGAGACATGCCGAACTTCTCATTACCAAGCATCATAGAACGGCAAAGTAATGGACTTCTTTGCCCAGTGACGTCTTTCCTGATGCCTTCGACCTCCAAACTTTCAAGAAAAATTCCAATACTTTCCTTTTCTCCCAAAATTCCACTGCTGGCTAACACGATGTCCCTCGAACATTATAGGATTTCCTTTCGTGTTGTCGAAAATAATAATATATATATATATATATATATATATATATATATATATATCCTCGGTTAGTGAATTCAGAAGTGACGATGTCCTACAAAAGAAGGAATTCTCATGAAACGATGTCCTGGGTGTTTCGAATTTGACTGCATAAAGGTGTGAAACTTCAGCCAGCCGAGTTCGTCGGGCGAATGTAATACCTGAAGGGACAATCGCTGATGATTCATTAGAGCACCTTTCATGATAGTACCGATAAAATCAAGATATGCCCTCAACGTTTCTTCCATGTTGTAAAAAAAGTTTCGTATCTTCAGCTTGATATAAAGAGAGAATAAAATAGAAAATTCATGTTTTTCAAGGCGGAGGGGTGTAATATTTCCGAGAAGATTTCTAGAAAAAAAAAACAAACCCTCCTTTATTTTCAACACAGAATCACCCCTCACATTGTATATTGAAGATTGATACACAATATTCGTGAGTATTGATTCTCGAGAACCCAAAGTGATCATTGTTTTCAGGCGATTCGAACAATGAATGATAGAGTCGTCCGTCACCTTGCAGACGCCATCTTGAATTTCAAAATCATATTCATGACAACTCGAAGAATAACTGAAGTCGTTTGCCCGAGCATCCGCCACACTGCAGAAGTCATCTTGAATTTTCAAATTTTGACTCGAAATTAGGAATTTGCCGACCTCGAGAACCACTATACCTGTACACTTTGAGGCGGATCGAAGAATAAATAACTATATGTCGCCTGGCACCCTGCAAACGCCATCTTGCATTTTCAAATTCAGACTAACTTTTAATTCTCGCCTTTGGAATACCAGAGACCACCAAACTACCCCAGACCGAAATTCGGACTGCCATCGGACTACAACTGGACTGCCACCAGACTACAACCGGACTGCCACCGCACTGCCATGGACTGCCACCGGACTGCCACGGACTGCCATGGACTGTCACCGGACTGCCATGGACTGCCACCGGACTGCCATGGACTGCCACCGGACTGCCACCGGACTGCCACGGACTGCCACGGACTGCGCCAGTGATTTACCCCTCGGATAAGAGGGAGAATGATTCGCGAGCATTTTCGAAATTTTCATTTTCTAAAAGAAGTGTGAGAGTGCCAAGAGCTGAAGAAATGTATCTCAATCGTCAAATAGAATTGAAGATCACTCTAGACCAAGCTGTTATTCAAGTGTGAACAGATCCATCGGTGCTTTGATCTAGATAAGTAACATCCTGTCATAGTGTTCCAATGATATCCAACATATCGACAAATAGAAAGAGAAGGAGGTAACTGATGAGTCGATAGAGAGAACCAGTGAGAACACATGGCTGTTTTCAGGACATTTTGATGTGTCATGTCGTTGTATTGGGAAATAGGTACGACATTTTCAGTTATTTTCATCCGAATCGAGTCAATAGTGTATGATTATTCACACAAATCTATTGTTCAGCACAGTTTTATCATCCACAAGTGTATTGACACGAATAGAATGATTTTCATGATCCATACACGAAGAGAATCATTTTTACTTGTATTTTGAATATTGAGGATTGGTGAATAATCCTAGTTTGTTCAGCCCATCGAGTCAAGGAAGGATTTTAAAACTTTATTCGATTTGTTGTTGTTTTGTTCAGCCTATGGCTGTACCAAGGATTGTACTAATAGATTCAAGAAAGATCAGATCGTATCATTTTGAAGGTGAGTTATTGAATAATGTTTAAGAAGTTCAAAATAGACCCTAGTTCACGCCTAGAGGAAGACGGAGGAATCTAACCAATGAAAATAGCAAACGAGAGAGAGGCAACCAGCAGTGATTGTCCTTTCTTCGTTGCACATCTAGGCGAATGGATAGCTTTTTCTTTTTCTTATGTTTGTTTCAATGGGGCAAGGGTGATCTAGTAGAGAATATATAAATCATATCTTTGCAGTCCTATACGGTATACTGATTCATCCTGTATACGGCAAAGTTCTTCTGTATCTTTTCTGGTGAGGTCATGTATCAAAGTGTCAAAGACATTTGTTCTCTAGAATAATGGCATCTCGACGAACTTGCATTCATCTTGACATAATATTGGATAGTTCGTCACATGGAATTTTAAAACATCGTTCGAAAGTATCTTCGCAGCAAATTCAATAGCAAGTTTGGGAAAACTTCGTGACTATCAAAAATTTGTATCGCCCGTCAGAATGTCATAAGTTATTTCCAGAAAGTTAGCGAAGTTATTCCAGTTTATTCCTTCCCGAAATGATAAAAGGTGTGACATAAAGTTTTGGTTACAAAAGAATGACTGGTGGAGGGTGGTGGGGGTGGTGAAGGGAGTCGGGAAACTTTCCAGATAAACATGCCATTCTACTTAGATACCCATTGTGTCTGCGGTCGAATGAAATGAATCTCTATAAGGATGAGATTCTATGGAGTGATGATTGATGATTCATCCTTCAAAAATGAATGCGATCACATGAATTAACTTGAATCTCTCTTCATATATCCTCGTTGTTTTATATGGATGCACGAGAATTAATTCTTCGGATCTTCTCGATAGGACTCCATAATCCAATAGTATCTTAAGGAATCGGACCTCAGTTTAAATGTTGAAATAGTGATACCCTGCTCGATAAAAACTACTGAATTGTTACCCGTACTATGCGTGAAATCGAAAATCATATCCTCTCACGAGAATAGCGCAAAATATCCATCTACAACTACTCCATCTTCTCTCTCCATCTACTCATGATGTGTGCTCATTGTAATCTTCTCCACGGAATTTGAAATTTCAGCATACGATAATATTGTATTTCCATGTTGAAAATCAACCTAGGAAACATGACTGAAAAGATCTACAGCTGTCTCATCTTCTTGGAATCTCTTATCTTCATTTCAAATTCCACTCCTTGTTAATTCGAGCAACTCAGCACGAAGGATCACCCTCTATAGTCGATGATATTTGTGAAAGTACGTATGAATATGAAGCCACGCATACAGACTGGCGCGAATAATTCGGTGCGACCGCGAAGTTTACGTCTAGTCAAATATTCCTCGACTCAAGGTATTGGGAGTATAACGAGGAGCAACAAACCGGAACAAAAATTTCACATGTCGGCAACGAAACTCCAGCGAAGTCTATTTCTTTCGAGACCGAAAGCGACTTCTGTCGTTCTCGTTGCGAATCAAAGATGGCTTCAACAGAGATGTTGATAGAGTTTGTGAAGAAAAATACGATGTCGAACGATTCGAGACATGAAGATTACGAAAGTGTAAGAAAGAAAGATGTGTTATGTGACGAAATTGTTTCATATACTGTTTTTATTGTTTATTTGAATTACTCATTGTCCTTCTCATTGTATTGTAAAATCAAATGCGATGATAATATGAGAGACGAAGTTTGTTACTGCCTATTTCGTTAAATATTCACTTAGTCATCGCGGCGAATTAATTCACGTCAATATATGCAAGGCTTGACTGTGAACTCCTTGATGTGTGTAAATACACTTTGAGAGCTTCGAGCAAACGAGGAACCGATTATATTTTTATATCTCACAGCTCAAGACCGATGAATATATCGTACATTACGAATTCTCCAATTGCAGATGAAACTATAAATCAGTCTAAATCACAGTTGTAACTGTATTACTTTACATCAAATCCAAATTCTATGATGTTGTGTGTATGAAACATCAAAAATAAACTTTCCTGCTAACTATGACTACCAGATATTAAATACCAATTTCAAAATTATTGTTTCACAAATAATTCTCTCATTTTCAGGTTATGTTAGAAAAAGAGTCATGTATCTATGCATTTTTATTGACGTTAGGATTCAAAATGCGTTATGAAATAAACAGGATCGCTGTTATGTATGAAAACGTTCTTGCATCTCAGGACCAACTTCAAAGGAAATCATGAAAATATTTTGTGTGGATCGGCGTGTCCTAATTTACTGGTGAAATTTCCAATATAGCCAAGTTCACACCTTTCTCATTATACTTTGGGTAACTTTTTCCTTTGAATGGAACCCCCTATCAATTCTCATCGTATAGTGAATTCAGTTCATCATCATCACTCTATTCTACTTGGTTCACATCATTGTGAAACGTGCTGGAAAAAACGTTCATACCTCAAAACTGCTTCTCGAAAAGTCGTATATGAGAATTCATTTTGAGGGATTATTGGTGATGAGCTATTCAATCGTAATGAGCATCAATGAATTAGTCACCCCATATAGAATTTCATTATTTTACCTCAATACGTTCCGGGAATATCCAGGAGAAACCTTATTCCAGTAGCTATTTTGCGACCTTTCTTCATTTGAATTTTCCTTCATATTATTGGTAGTATGAACCCCGTTGCACACGAATCTAGGGACTCCCTGTATAGCAGTATATAACGGAATTCATTTATCCATATCGTTTTTATGATGGTCTCTACTTCAAATTCGAAAGTGAAAATAGTTGCAAAATGAAAGTGACAACGGATTTCAATCGAGTTTGTGATTTCTCAATCTGTTCATATATTTCATATATTTATATCTCACCTATCTGTATGTTGAGTCGATGATCAGAAACAGTTCATATTTGTTGAGAATTTCAGATGAGAATATAATACGTCTGTTCCTCCCTCCTCCTTCTTTCATTCGACGATTCAGGTTGTTTTTTGCTCAAGTATAGACACATCCTTTGTTCATTGTTGCATTTTCCATCACCTCCATAGAAGCTTTTCATAATCGATGCATCATTATATTATTACTAGTAGCTGTACGAAGCCTTCACTGGTGCGTTGATTGTGCAAATAACAATGTCAAAGCTAGAACGGGTTGAATTTGATTTACGACTGGAAAAACAATATACCCAGGTTTCAAATACAACGCATGAGCAACTGATGAGAATTCAATCATTCGTAGCCCAATCAATAGCTGCGAAACTGTGAATATTGTGTCATTCGTGAGCGAAGGCAATTATGACATCCGAATGGACAAACACAGAATAGCAAACAATTGCATTACGTTCGTGGGGAGCACAAAGTTTTCCAATACCAACTCTACTCACCCAATATCGAATCACCATTCACTAATTTATATTTGTAAAGGATTATCTGAATCTGAGCCTAGGGGCCTAGTAAGTTTATGGTCGCATATATGATATTATTCAACGGCTGATTCATTCCCATAAATGCAATTATACCGCTATAATCACCAATATCCAGATTTCACTTGGTCAGTTTTGGTTCATCATTCCATTGAGTATACATCCCATTGGCAATAGTTAATTCAACAACATAACCCAAGGGTTAGTTTATGAAATCACAGTCGTTTCAATGAAGTGGAAACGACGTTTTACTGATGACAATCTTGAATGCTCGATAGAATCAAAGTAGGATTGTCCTCACTATCAACAGATAACTAGCATATTGGACGACACTGTCTAATTCAACATTCATAGCCATTGCGGATTCTGTTTCTTTCTCTAACTCATTATCACATATTCATTTGAGAGTTGCCGCATTGTCAATTCCATTCCATTAGAGAATTGCAGATGCAAAAATACAGTCATGACAATCATGAATTCACCCGTTATGTACTAAAAAGTTCTCGAATAAGAATGACAAAGTGGGATTGTATACAAATTCAATTAAACCCAAGAGCCCTTTTGCCACTTGGCTAAACGAGTACAAAGATGAAAACCCTCTTTGCAAATTAAAATGCAGAGGAACATAAGAAGGTAATAAAACTCCCCAGACAGAGAATTTTATCAGTCGCCTCTTTGAGAGTTTATTATGACCATTCAGAATTAATGATGGTGTTTCTTGTATTGCCAGAAGTGATCCTGTAGGTATTTCTTGTTAAATGTGACACCCCATCCACGATAATATCGTTGAGTGACTCGAATTTTCAATTTATCATGCAGTATCGCGGAATTCATTGAATATGTATTTCAGGAAGTCGTATGTGACTCTCAAGAAATCAGAGTATAGTCGAACAAACGTCATACGAAACTGTTCAAAAAATCAAGAATCAGATCAATCGAGTGGAACAATCCTTCTGTAACATCAATACTGGGTCCAAGTTACTACTGAATCAACACTTGCTAATATACTCAATGTTCCACTTGTATATCATTTGACTGTGATAATATAGATATACACTCAGAATTAACTATAGGGCATTATGAGTGTGTCCCTGTATCCCTATAGAGCATTATGAGCTATAATGCCCGTTCATTATACTCGCTGTTATAATATGCATTACGATCTTTGTCTGGGGATATTAATTAGCTAATTTATTCAAGTCGATAGTTGATAGTCGAAAGACTGTAAATATTCATATATTCTGTGTCCAAGATAGAGATGCACAGCATGGAGATGTGGAATGATATGATACCACGAATACGAAACGTCGGAGAGAGAAATCAATGTCACCAGGTTGAATCATATCAGAAGTTGCAATGGAGAAGTATTCATAATTTTTATCTATCTCTGTAAGAATATTGGTGAGAAATATAGAATAGATTTCGAAAAATTCACTTCTCTCAACGACCGAAAAACTCTGAACGATTTTGAAAATTTTAAAAGATTGGTGGAATGACTCTCTGAATGCACAAGTTTTTCCCATTCAATCGAATCTGTTTCTCCCACTGTTTTCCGAGATCCTCATGCTGTTCATCTTTATCTCGGACACTTTGTATATATTGACCAAGATAAAGATGAACAGCAAAATAATTGAAATCGCTCGAGCCATGTTACAGTTTCCACAAGACTAGAGCTCGGCAATTGATTTTCATATATTCCAGATAAGATTATCATATTAAATGAGAGGTCAGTATAGAATTCACTTCCACCGACCGACCGAGCACCTCCTTCAGCATCAAAGAATAGAGATATGTGTTCTGCGGTAGCATTTCCACATAACGTCATTTTATGAGTAGATCGGTGAAGACTAGTTGACAATCTTGACCATGAACGTCTTTTATCGAAAGTAAGTCGAAATTCACGTTTTGCTCTTCCTTTTTGGATTTTCAATTTTTTTTTCTCAACCCTTCCAGTATCGAAGCGAAACATTTCCATCTGGTTCCCAATTGAGTTGGTGGATGCAATTATTGATAATCAGTAGTGATGCACGTTCTCTTGACAATCAAGATCAGGTATAATCGCTGCTTATCGGTTGACAATGTCATTAGTGTAATTGTCTAGGAGTGATCATGTTAACTGATAGAAATGCTTGAGGCACCTGTCAACCGGAGGTTGTGACGTCATTCATTCTGTGATCGGAATACTAATAGATATGCGAATAATTGATTCCATTTAATTGGCATCAGATTGGTAGATTGGGCATATTAATTCACTTGCATAGTCATGACTGATTATATACAAGTACCATTTTTAAATTAGGATGTACTGAGGTCGTGTCATGTGTTATGGACACCCATCATCTCATATTGTTACGATATCAATATACAGGGTGCTTTCCAATTACGCTACGAAACATCAGAGATTGATTTGCTATGTCGTTTTGAGAAAAAAAAGTTGAACAAATGTCCGGAGTCCTTTTCTGAGATACAGAGCGATGATTTTGAAAAAAAAACGATTTTCATGAATAATTATGATTATCCTTGAAACGATTCGGTTGTTTGGTAATGCAGGTAGAAGTCAAAGCGTTCATTCAGCCTCAACTAGATTGGAATTATAAGTTCCAGTGGCGTCTCAGTGGGCACCATAGCAGAAAATATTCTATTTCTATAGATTGAACAACACAAAATACAACTTCTAGGTCTTTCGTGTTCTCTTCATATCTTGCTTCGTTTCAGAGAAAAAGATACATTCACTTCTGAGAACTATTTGTCCTCAATTATTTTCCATGGAAAATATAGAATAAAAACCAAGAATGAGAAATTGATCTCGACCCCGAAGTGAATGAGCAAAATGTCCAACTTCTAATGGAATACACGATTGCAATCGGTCTGTCATTGAATGGTGGCTGTGGTGACAACTGAGACGCCACTGGACTATATGATCGCAATCTGGTGAAGGCTGAATAACTGCCTTGTGACTTCAAATAACTGTACCGAATAGGTAGAAGAATATTCATGTTATTCTATAAAACCGCTGTTTTCAACGCCATCGCCCTCTATATTAGAATCTAAGCAACTCCGGTCATAATATGTTCATAGGATCTCTTTTTCTTGAAACAACCTAGCGGAATCACCCTGTGAAGTTTCGTACCTCAGTTAGGAAACATCCTGTACATATTTCCACATTTCATACTTGCATTTCTCAATTTTTATTAGAAGAACGTAGATCACTGAGGCTAGAAAAAACTAATCGAGAGCTGCCACTTGATATTGCTATATTTGTTGGTAGTGAAAGTAGTTATATGCTTGTGATACTGATCAGAGCTGAACTATATTTTAATTTAGATATTATAAACGGGACACACAGATGTCCCCCATTCTGCTCAGATGAAATATTGTAGAGTAAAAAGAGGTATTCTTAACAATCAAAGTATAACTTTTTTAACGATATATGGATATGTGGTTGGAAATTGGGTTATACCGGCCCATTAGGTCGAAGAAAAATAAGAGGTGGATTGAATTATTCACATATGGATTTGTTTTCAGGTTCCACATTGAGAAACACAAAATTGAATCTACTATGAGTTCAATATGGAGACACAGATTCTATATTCTTCTATACTGTTTTCTCTCGACTTTGAGGGACAAATTTTCTCTTTCATTGCTGGAACAACAAAAATTATGATGGTTCCATAGTTCGCATTTTATTCTGCTTACGATATTGAAATATAATCAAATTCTGGCTATCTTTGTCAGATATTTCATTGGTATCACTCCATTCGTCGTAGCAAACAGTATGAACAGTCATATCACGTCATTTCTGATTTATATATCCTGTTAGTCTAAACTCATTCAATTTCCAGTGATGCACTTTGTTAGTATTATTGGGATTTTGTTGCCACACGTGTACACCAAAAATTAACTCTACATCAATTTTGTATTACCATATTACCTACTTTTACTAGATAATAATCTTTCAAACAATCAATGAGTGACATTACAACCAATTCGCCGACTCACGATTTGCCCAATTTCTGCTCACTAACCAAACTTAATCAAGAGTCTCGCTTATCCTGGTTAGGACTTAGGATTGAAATTGAGACATCAAATTTCTGAGCAGGTATGAATTTGTCTCATATTATCCAGCTATGTTGGGAAGCGCACTAGATATCTAGATTAGTGAATTATAATTTGGAAAGATATGATATTGTATTCTTATGGTATGATTTTTTCTCTCGACAGCACGAAAAGAAAACCTTCAATGTTCGAGAAACATTGTGTTAGCCAGCGGTGGATTTGAATGGCAAAAGAGGTGATAATGGGGAAGAAGTATGGGGAAGTATTTCTTTCGAGTCGTCAAATGTTTTGTTATAAAAAAAAATATGAATGCATGATGTGATGGATTATTTTTCCTGCCGCTTTTGCTTCAGTTCAATAAATATCGATAGTTGAAAACTCAAACGATCAAAATAATCGCATTTAATATTGACTACATGAAAATTCTGATTTTTTGTGTGAACATTCTTCAAAATAGCCTCAAAAATTCAATATATTTCCTAAGATACTCATTCTGTATGAATGTTCAGATAGATGACACCTCTCAGAGTTAACTGTTATGAGCAGACGGAAGCGAGCAAAATTCGATAGGAACTCGGTAAAGGTATTGCAGGATCAATCCAGGCAAGGAAATGTTGACGGTGCGAATTTCTAACTCTGATCAAATACATCACAATTCCTTCCGATTCAGAGCCGGTTTATCAATCACGAATCAAATGTAAGATAATGTTCGACTGTCAGTCATTATGTAAAGACGCGTTTATCGATGACGGGATAACTTTCCTCCGGCAAATAAACTACCTTATAGCTATATTTAAATTTCAACTGGTGAATAAGGAAGTGGCCCACGAACCGAAAATTTTTCTGTTCCAGAGCACCAAATTATTAGGATCGACGACAGTTATTTCTAAAAATTGAAGCATAAAAACTCCAGAGAATGATAATTCCGTTTTTGTGGAATCAATTACCTCTCAGTTCGAAGTTGAAGCGAATCCTCAATTTGTTTCAATAATGGCAATACAATTTTCTATCTGCAATCTGAACTTTGCATAGAAATCATGGTCATCGCTTACTCGAAATGAAATTATTTACTTTTTCCCTCATAATATATACGATATTAGACCTCTGTTCGTATTAAAGAACTTCCATAAAGTTTGAGTCCTCACATTATCGAAGATGTAAGTCCCACCACCATCCTATTCAATGAAAATATATTGATACTGAATAATGATAACACATCAAACAGGCATGAATATTCTCAGAGATAATAATAATAATAATAATAATAAATGTCTTTATTTCAAGTATCGTAATATACAATACCACAAGTATAATTGAGTGAGGCGAAGTCTAGCCAAGGCTACTCTACTCAACCTCACTTTACAAATTAATATATGGTTCAATAAATAGAGAGAGAAAAATATATATATATATATATATATAGATACTTGCTAATTTTGTTGGAGAAGTAAAAAATGTCTCATTTTCTTACGAAAACAATGAATCGATAGCTTTTTATAGTCCGCAGGAATAGAATTATAACATGTTACTGCATTATAAGTGAAGGACCTGGTGAAAATGGTTAGATGAAATCTTGGAATTGCTAATGTATTTCTATTTCTGATATTAACATCGTGTATATCACGTCGGTGTATCAGCTTCTGACTGAGGTAAGACGGGTGGGAGGTGGAAATGATACGAAACACGAAGACAGCTAAATGAAGCTTGAACAGATTCTCAATTTTCAGCCATTTCAATTGACTAAGACTGGCAGATACTCTATCATACCTCCGAAGATCACAGACGAAACGACAACAGCTATTCTGAATTTTTTGTAGTCTGTTCTGAGTGACTTTGTCAAGACAAGGAAAGTATAATATTAGGCCATAATTTAGGATAGGTAGAACTAATGCCTCGCAGAGTTTTTTTCGAAGTTTAAAATTAAGAATGAGATAATTATTGTACAATAATTTCAGAGAAAGGTAAGCTCTTTTAATAAGTAAAGATACGTGCTCTTGGAAGCGTAGTTTGTAGTCGAAAATTATACCAAGGTTTTTACTACTTTTAACTATTACTAAAGGTACATTGTTCATTTCCAGTTTCAAATGTTCATTAGATATGAAATCATATGAATTAGGAGCAAAAACAATCGCTGTACATTTAGTAGCGTTCAGTTTGATATTATGGCGGTTGGAGTACTCCACAATGCTATTCAAATCACGGTTCATTTGAATTGAAGCTCTATCAAAGTTCTTGGGATCGAATGATAAAAATAGCTGTGTATCATCTGCGAATCCTTGTATGTTAGAGTACTGTACTTGACTGAAAATATCGGACATATAAATAAGGAATAGCAGTGGACCTAAAATTGATCCCTGAGGTACCCCTGAAGAGATCAATCGAAATGTTGATGATTTATCTTCTATCACTACTTTTTTGTATCTGTTACTGAGATACGATTCGAAAAATGAGACAGAGCACTCATCAAAGCCAAAATATTGAAGTTTTGCACAAAGTAAACAATGGTCAAGAGTGTCGAAAGCCTTAGAGAAATCTAGAAGGACGAGGGCTGTGGCTAAGCCAACATCAAGAGACCTTATTATAAAATCCGACACATTAAGTAGTAAAGTAGTGGTGCTATAACCTTTACGGAATCCAGATTGCTTATCAGAAAGAATACCGTTTGTTGATATATAATCGAATATTTGGGAATAAATAAATTTTTCAAGAACTTTTGACAAACTCGGAAGGATACTTATTGATCATCAAAAATTGTCATCAGTAACAGACTTCCTATTGGTCGGTAAAAACGAACAACCAATCAGGTCCATCATATTCAATCATCACTATTGCCAACATACCCTACCTGTCTGTTAACAAACTAGTGGATGAAAAGTATTGGAAACTAACTTTATCTCTCGCTTTATCTGCAGGTTACGTATATCTGACGGATACATAACTAGCGGATAATTCTGGAACTTAAACTAGCCCTAGTCTGATACATTCCTGAATGAATAACAAAGATATACATTCGTAACTGCTTAAGGACCTCTTATCTTTATAATTGGCCTGATTTTCGGAATCGTTATAGCGGCGAAGTTGCTCTGCTATCGATCTTCGCAGGAAACAACATAGTCATTTGACTGGGCCAATTAGACCATTCGAATGGATAGTCTAGTTGAGAGTTGTTTGAGTTCGTCTTACCTCTGGTTTGTTTGGATTCATGAGCATGTGCACAAGGTTATTACAGACATTCCCTTCCCTACAATTTCCGAGGGAAAGTTATCGGAGTATATCCGTACCAGGATTGTAGTTCAGATATTTCGAATACGGAAATGACTATAGACTGGGTCGTAAAATAAGGGTCCAGGATTGCGATAGTCACCGACGGATTGGCATGATATAAATATACTGGAAATTTAAAAAAATGTATTTACTGCAAAATGATATAACTTTTCTGAATATTTCTTGTCAATGATGAGAATTGAACTATACAATCTGGAACTATACAATTTGAACAAACCGAAAAAGTACAGGTTCAAATATTCACACAGTAGGGATTAGTCTAGGATAAGTGTCTGAATGAGACATGATAATATTGCTTCTTGTTCAGTTGATATAGATAGAACTTGGCACCCACTTCTGAAAACTGAATATGAAAATAGAAAATTCAATATCAAATAATAAACAATACCTTGTGAACAGAATTCCTCCGTCTGCCAAATTTTCACTTGTCACTTGTCAAAACCGACCAACATTGAAAAATCTTGCGAAGAAAAGTATTTTAATTGTGTTGAGAACGGAAGCAGATTCGTTCCTGAAACGTACACTAACATAAATGGAAGTTTTGTTTTTATTAAAAATATATTTGTAGTCCCAAATTTTTCAAAAAACAAGGTGTCACCGACAATCAGAGAATTCCTCTTTCGGGAATCTAAAGGTTTAATTTCAAGCGCGGTGAGATTTTGGGGTAGATCACAGAATTTGTCCTTACTACAAATATATCGAAATAATTTTCGAAACTTCTACTTCATTTTTCAGAAACGAGAAGAGAAAATTCCACAAAAGGCTGAAAAATGTATGTACCACCTCCTCGAAAAACTTGTAGACAGTATTTGTAAATGCATTATTTCAAATGGAACACCATATTTTGTATCGTTTTGAGAAATCTTTGTTCTTTTGTGATCACAAAAATATTAATATACAGTTTTGTCATTTTCGAACATAAATAAAAATGTAGGTCTAGGACAACAATTTTTGTGTGGTGGCAACTACAGTTATTGATGAACTATTTTCTAACATGAATGACTAGCAGCATTATCGAATATATTCTCGATATTGAGTGGTATATCAAATGACAAATGATAGAGTTTCTCCTAGAAAACAAGTGATTTTCAACTTGAAAATGACTGTGCATACAACTACATATGTTCCACATCCTATTTTTCTTATATTATTGGCAAATCGAATGGCTGTTTGCAAAACTTGGTGATTCAAATAATAACGCACTCATTAGCTCCGGTCACCTGCCATTAGGAGGCAAATAAAAACCCAATTGTCGCCACCACTGTGTGTGTAAAGAATGTCTTTGATTTTGAATAATATCAAATCAAAAGTGATTCCAACTGGATGCTATATTGACCTAAACGTTCCTTATGCCACAGTTTTATAATTGTCACTCTCTCAATGAAGTACGTGAATACTGGAACTATCAAAAATATTTCAGATAGCCAAATTATTTGGGTGTTTACTGGTTACTGCTCCCTTTTAGCTTGACATTGTCGCTCGTGCCGATAAATACTACGACTGTCGTCGCCCAACTTTGCTCATCATAATTGCAAATGCGAAAATCCTATACAATTTCCAACATGCTCCACTGCTATCCAGTGGGAATTAACTTGGATATCATGGGTGGCGATAAATAAAGCTCGTATAGTTGTTGCTTGTTTTTTCTACTTGCTTTTGGTATACTCTGGTTGGAAAACATGTTATATACACTAAAAAAAGTATTTGGATAGTATGGGTACAACCAAAGATATAGATCGAGCTTAGTGATAGAAGAATCGAAGAGACAATAAGAAAGATACTCAGCGACTGTTGGCGTCGTCGAAACATTTCGATGTGTCATGCCATTGTATTGAGAAATACGACATTTTCAATTATTTTCATTCGAATCGAGTTAATAGTGTGAGATTATTCACTCAAATCTATTGTTTAACGGAGTTTATTGATCCATAGGTGTGTTTAAACACAGATACCCAGTTTTACTTGCTGTTTGAATATTGAAAATTGGTAAGTAATCCTAGTTAGTTCAGCAGTTTGAGCCCATCAAATCAAGGAAGGATTTTAAATCCTCGTTGGAGATGGTGTTGTCCTGTTCAGCCTATGGCTGTACGGATAGATTCAAAAATGATCAGAATATATCATTTCATAGGTAAATTATGGAATAATGTTGTACAAATTTCAAATAGACTCTAATTCTCGCCTATAGAAAGGCGGAGTGATCCAATCAATGGAAACAGCAAACGAGAGAGGCAACCAGCAGTGTTCAGCTGACTGTTGGCGAAATTGCACATTTCATTGTTGAAAAATCCAGACGAATCGATAGCTCTTTCTTTTTCTTATGTTTGTTACAATGCCCCTCATGAGTCGATGGGGCAAGGTTGTATCTAGTAGAGAATATATAATATCGTATATTTGGGTACAATCAACTGAGTGTGTTCTCAACAATGTCATATTTTCCCTCTAACCAATATATAAGAAAAAATTAACAGTGCATCTTACTTCTGATGCAAGTTAAGATTCTGAAACTCGCAGGAGTGGAAAATATCAAAAGTACACTCATTGACCACTTGCATGGGATCATCTTCAGTGATATAAAGGGCACTGAGAAAATCCATGTAGTGAAATTCAAGTAAATAACTTTGTTTATTCTATAACCAACCAGTGCTCTGATTTTATTTCAGTACGAATGTGTTTTCACAAAAATTCCTAGATGGATTGCACTATGTTTTTTACAGATATTTTTTTACTGTGAAATGATGTTGTGAGTAAACAAATAATCATTCGAATAATCACTTTGAATCTATAGAATACTCAATCATAATTATACAAAAATATAATATATCGTAATATGCTAACGAAATAATAAAAATGTACGATGATTTCTGAACACATGCTGAATGAATATTTTGTAATGTCTGAAAACCACATCATAACAGTTGGAATATAAACAATGATATTCTGTACCCTTGTTCCGCCTAAATAATAATAATAATAATTTCTTGGAAAGTATATTTTTACCTGACAGAATTTTGAGAAAATGGATCATGGGTTCAGCAATATATTGCAAAAAATACCTACTTTCATCAGTGTGCTCGCCACCATCACTACATTTCCGCAAAATGACATTAGGGGGGATAGGTCGAAAATCATTTCGGATTCGGAATCACCACATCGAATTCCCTGAAGATACATGTTTTCCTGGAGAATTCCCAGTTCGGAAAATTATAATTCTAGAACTAACGAATGCCGGTCACCATAGAGTATCTTTGACATCTCTCTCATCCCTGCAAATGTAAGGTATACCTATAATGCAATAATTACGGAATCTACAGGAAAAAGTTCCCTGAGTACGACAAAATTTTAATTTTCCGATCTGAGAATTTTTTAGGAGAAAAATGTACCTTCAGGGAATTTGATGTCCTGATTCTGAATCCGAAGACATCACCTTCTACTGTCATTTTCTGGACATGTCGGTGGATGCTGGCGCGCAGTTTATATCATTGAAGATTACCTCACTTGGTCGTTGAGTGTACCCTTGGTATATCTCTCACTCCTGCGAGTTAGTAATTAAGAAAGATACGGGGTGCTTCCATCAGAAGTGAAACTTACTGTAGGCACTATATCGACTGAAATTTCATTTTCATTTTTCAACTTGTGTCCAAACGAATTTTGAGTGGAATTGTCTATCATGAGATATCAAAGAGTGATATCAAATCTCCAGGTAGCAGTATGGTCTGTGGATGCCTCCACGAACCAGTATCTTTTTTCGGTATATGTTCTGATTTGCGTGAACAAAATTCAATAGAAGGCATAAAACAACTATATCCTAAACATCCAATCCTTAAGGAAATATTAAACGTGCGACAGGAAATTCAACGAAGAGGAAGAGTAGTTGAGATTGTCTGGGTACCATCGCATTGCGGCATATTAGGTAATGAGCTAGCAGATACCCCAGCCCGCACCGTTCCAGAAAACCCAACATCTGTACAAGTGAATAACATACCACATTCAGATCTATATAACGAGATGAAACGAATGATTAAAGATAAATGGAAGAATAGATGGCGCCTACACAGTCACAACAAACTGTACGAAATCAATCCCAACTCAGAAAACCAAAAAACAAGCCGCAAGAACCAAATTCTCCTCACACGACTCAAAATAGGACTCACTCGTCTAACACACCAGCATCTTATAAAGAGAGAACCTCCAGTCCAATGTGAAAATTGTAACGTTCCACAAACCATACGACATATATTATCGGAATGCCCTACACTCGAAAACCAAAGGAACCAATGCCATCTGTCCAGGAATCTTGCAGAAATGCTGAACAAACAACCAGACCGAGTTATAAGATTCATAGAAAGAGTGAACTTAACCAAATATCTATAGTAATGTGATTGTGATACATACTGACACTAGGAAAACAAAATGTATAATCTAATATATTACGATCTATACATAGAATGGAATTGATAATTTGTAATGTACTCCGCTAATAACCCTCGCGGTTGATGCGGATATTTTTATAATAAAAAAAAAATAAAAAAAAAATCAATATTCCATATACTTCGACCAGCAACTCGACGAGTATCTTCAACATGATTTCGGTGTAATGAAATGCCCACGTTTGATAGTTATCTCTGATTACTGCTACTTTATCAAGGGACCCGACTCACTGAGTGTTTTTCTTTCAGATTGGCAGCCTCAAAGGCTTCTACCTGTTCGAGCATAGGCACGTCCGCAAGAGGTCGTTGCAAGCTGCTGATGACCATCACAAGAAACTGAACGATGAACCACAGGTGAGTCATTCTTACAATACAATTCTTAATAATTCCATCGCTCCATTACAATTTTCATCGGAATATACTATACTAGTGGTCAGTACTTGTTGAGGATCTCATAATGACTCTGAAAGTATATATTGTTTCGAAGAGAGAAATATAGTTTTTGAATAACCATTATCTTAGAGCAGTTTCACCATTGCATAGTTCTAGTCATAGTCTTGATAAAATAATAACCTGCTTTCATTACCATAAGAAAGAGAACATTGTATGCTCACCTGAATGGAATACATGAGTGAATTAGCTGCATTTGCAAAAAAACATCTGATCAAAATCAAAAGAAGAGTGCATATTCGAGCGCTATCCATGTTCATCGGTGTTTCCACCAACAGCGCTCTCTCAAGGGACGATAATAGAACATCGTGGAAATGTTAGCGATTTCTCCCTTTTCCATATTCTCGTCTATCATGCCTCCACGAACGATTCCAGACGACTAGACGAAATTAGGCTGGTCATCCCTAGACTGTCAGGCTCAAGACCTGTCGAACATCGCTCTACCAAGCAGAGTTGTGCTTGGTGAAGTCTTTCCTGATGCCTACGACCTCTGAACTTTCAAGAAATACTCCGATACCTTCCTTCTTCCGCAACATTCCACCGCTGGCTAACACGGCTAACATTCAGTTCAATGATGGATTCAATTGAAAAAGATGGTACAGAACGTGACTCGTGCCATTTTTATGCTTGAAGCAATAACCAAAAATCTGAGTGTGAATGCTTGAAATTCTCAAGACTAAACCTAACACTATAGGACTGAACGAAATCTATGCGAATGTTATATCATTCAACCGTATGAATAATTATATTAGTCCACATTTCGAATACGTTATGATTTTTATACTAGCAAAGCCACACATGAATTTGTACCCGAGGAAGATCGCATGATTTTGGCTCATTTATGTTGACGATTCAAACTATACCCTAATATTTACCTCCTTTCCATCATAGAAAAACTTCGACTTTAATCAGCAGACAAGCAATGGTTTTCAGAGTTCCGAGGGTATGAAAGTCAAACGTGGAGTGTTGGAACATTGTTTTTTGGATCGTACGGTGGTGTACCTACAATGACTTGTTTTGGTGCATTCGATTCTTCAGAAACCTTTCGAATTTTCACATCTAGAATTCGTTAGACTCAGCTCAACCAATTTGATGGTCACATGAATAATTGAATATTGAAAAATTCGCCGATCCTCGATTCTTGAATCGCCCCTGTCAAGATTGAATCTTATATCCTCGGAACTCTAGAAACCATGGCTTGTTTGAAGTATACGTTGACAACCAGTACAAAGTTTATATGGAAAGTAATAAATAATGATATTTGTATTCAGGCTTTTTCACACCACTAATTCAAGAGGTGAAAAGGAACTAACATGGACGTCTTTGAGACGTACATTATGGTGAGTTTCAGAGCGAGATACTCCAATGTATTTATCTTCAAGACTTCTTTCATAGGGTGGTATATTTTATAGTGGTGGTATCGAACCTCAAATTCACGTCGTTGAGACTTACAATAGCTTACATGTTGAAGACGTATTCGGATGTCCCTCTTTGAGACTCCTTTTGTACGTCCTGGGGACGTAAAGACTCGAATAAACTCTAAAATACGAATTGAAGATGTCTGATGGTGACTGTGAGTCGTAGCTGCTTCCAACCTTTTTCAAAGTTTTTTTTCAATTGCAATCTTGATAATTGAAAAACGTTTGCGAATATTTTCCGAGAATGATATGTTTCAATTTCCATCTGAATAGTTCCATGATCAGACCAACAAAAACGATGAGAAGAGATATGATACTCAGTTCACAGAGTTATGTTGAAACTTGTTATTTGTTACTGTCTTCGATATTGAACATTTCGCTGGGATGAACGAGTTTTTCGAGGGACAGGGAGACAGCGTCTGAGCAACTTCAAGAATCGGAAGGGAGTTCAATTACTGGCGAACAATGAACGAACTGGCGCCTCTCGTTCCCATGACCCCCAATTATCTCCCCGACCGCTCCAATGGATTTGACCACAAACGCATAGATTATCTCGACTAGCAGAGAGCGGGGTGAGTATCGGATGAACAACAAGACCCAATTAAAAGTTGTGCATTAATTAATGACGACACCGAACTAGAGGGCGCTTAATCAAAATGTTTGATTAAGGTTTATGGGGTTGCTCATCGCACACATCGGAATCGAAACATCGAAGGGATCGTTTCCGAAAACCATGATCCTACAGGACTCTCCCTGTTTCCTTTATGCGGATTCGAATGAATGTAAATTCGATTGCGCCGTCAAGCCGGAAGCATATAAACATCCGAAGTATTGGTATGTGCGAGAATTTGATCGGCCATTTCAAGATGATATTCAAATATGCTCGTATTTCATTTTTCAGCTTTTGTGTGGGATTTTCTCTCCGCGTTTCTGAAAAATGAAGTAGAAGTTATTAAGAATAAGGATAGATTTGTGATCTACCACAAAATGTCACTGTGCTTGAAATTAAATGATAATAATAATAATAAATAATTATAAAATAATAATAAAATATATAAGAAAAAATATCAACTCTTTGTCTGTGACACCTTGTTTTTCGAAAAATTTGGAAATACAAATATATTTTTGTTGAAAATAAAACTTCTACTCATCTCAGTGGACGTTTCGAGAACGAATCTGTTACCGTTTTAAACAGAATTAGAACACTTTGTTTTGACACTGAAAAGTGACAATACGTCAGACGGAGGAATCCTAGTTAAAAGGTGTTTTCAATTAATTGATATAGAATTTGCCAATTTTATATTCTGTTTTGAGAAGTGGGTGACAAGATAAAAATATTTCTGGATACCAAATGTTTTTTTGTTAATTGATCTCAAATCTACCATTTTCATATTCAGTTTTGAGAAGTGAATGCCAAATTCTATCTATATCAACTGAACAAGAAGCAATATTATTACTATCGAGAGTGACTCTTGGAATATTTTGAAAGATACTCAGGAGTCGCTAATCATTCCTACTGAGAATGGCAACATATTTGTAAGATTTTTCTAAATTTTTTTTTGGTATTCATTCCTTTTGTTTTTGAGAATTTAACCACAATCTCCGGATTGTAAACTCAAACTGGATTCCACGAAGGCGCTGAATACCAAAAAAAAATTTTCTGTCGTTTTTATATAATTGCAATATTATTCTGTAAATTAAACTCATCCCAAGATTCTACTTGAAATTAGGGCTTAGTTGACGGAATTCATCTTGCATGTGAGCTAATTGCAAGAATTGTTAGAAAAAACTAATTGGTATGTCGGCTCAGCACTTTCGTAGGATTCTTTATGTTGTAGTGATCTTTGTCATAGTCATTATTCTTGTCGGTTCGTGTGTCAGTGCTTCTTCAGTTAAGTTCTTCTTCAGAACTCTGCCATCAGGTCCCTCAACAGAAAAAAAAATCTTCAGTTATTGAAGGAAACCTAGTAGCATGAAAATGATAAACAGAGTTGTGAGGAAAAAGCGTGGAAAATATAACGTTTGTGTCCTTGTTTCATCGGAACAAGATGTACAATTATTTCATTGAGCAAACATCATGTTCAATACAATAAGATCTTTGAATAGAACTTTTCCAGGGAACATTAGCCACAAAATGAATTCATGTCGTTTTCTATTCAAGAAGAAACTACACAAAATGTTTCTATATCAGTCACGAGTAGCGGTAGCAGATGATATTGAGAGCGGGGATTCACTGCCAGCTTCTGAAACTATGTCTAGATGGCGTTGCGATGACCGATCGTAATAAAATATGATTATTTTCCTAAAGCTGGTGCCTTATTGTAGTTTCCTTTTTTTCGGTCAGTTCGGGCATATTCTCAATAGGTGTCGGTATTCTAGCATCGCATCGAAGTATAAGTTTTATATTATTTGGTTGCTGTTGTTGCTATGAACGGTTGGTACCAATGTCGCAAGTACTGTAATGCCATGTGATATATACATGATATATAATATGTGAGTTTAGATTGGTTGTTGGGTTCCACTCATTCTGAAAAGAAATTGTAATTTCATCAATGTTATTCCGTATTGGCGATATATATTCAATTCTTTCTGTTCACTATACCATTTCGGTTAGCAATCATTGAATGAAGTTCATATTTGGAACAGGCTTGTCTATGTTCATTCATTCGCTTTCAAACGCAAATTTCTCCTTTTTGGGAACGGTCATTTAGTTTTCCTCTTTCTCCCTCCTACTCTTGAACCGTTAACCGTTTCCAATTTGTCGATATGTCAAGATCGCTCGAACAAACAGCTGATCGCTCAAACCCAAGTGGGTTCAATTTGCTATTGAAATAAATTAAAGTGTGAAATAACAGCCGGCGGGAAGTATCCGATGAAGCCAAGTGTCGATACTCGATGCGAAATTGCTCCGGCGAAATGGAAGAATTTTCCGAATTTACTACCAGCCAGCCATTACGTTGAACTTTAATCGGAAGCCGTCAAAGTTAAACGGCAAAGGTTGTACAAAATTTTTGCTGCGATGATTCGACGAGAAAAAGATACATTCGATTAAAATCTACTCAAACGATGTCAACCCTTTGCAAATTGCTAATTATAATATAATAATATGAATAATTTGATTCCATTTCAATAATGACTACTGACCCAAATTAGCTCACTAATTATCAATTCTGGAAATATAGGAAATGGTGAAATTGACGAGTGTCAATTCCAAGGGGACAAGATTGGGGTTTGTCAATGGGAACACCTATATAGCACCAATTTTATTATTTCAAAATCTCTTGGGCCGCATGCAATTTCCAAAGTTTTGGGTTTGGAAAATTTTCCATCCGACAGTGTGAAGAAGATGATGCCTTCATTTTGTTGATCAGTCTGATGCTTGATCTAGTACTATTGAATTACACTATGATTTATGAATTTCACAATAATTTATGAATTATGAAATATATAGACATCGTGATCGTAGGTGGAACTTCGGGTGGAACCGAAGTCGGCCATTCTGGTTGAATGTTTGAATGAACATCACTGAGAAACAAGATTGGTGGATCACGTGATGTACAGTAGGTCAATGTCGTAGATTCTTTTTAGGGATCTGACCTTGGGATATTATCGCTCCAATAGTAGAAACCCACGCTTTCCTGCAGTTCTCTCCTGATCTGGGAATGTCAGTACCAGTGAATAACTCAAAATATTTTTCCAAATCTGAAATGTTTCTATCAGTCCACGTGTACAAGTTAGTTTGAGAAAAATTCTCATTCCAATTCGTAGTCCTTTCAAGTTTTTCATGGACTTATGATAAAAACCTAAATAAATTCGATATTCGATTAAGTCCTAGGAAGCTTCTTTATGTCGTTTCGAGTTTTTGGTATGGGAATTCTTTTCCAAACAACAATAATTCCATCTATAGGTTTGGACGGACTCAATCAGAACTTGAGATATGATCTCAACATTCTAGAGGTCGGTAGAAATATCTTGAAGGAAACCTCGCTCCAATATCTATGTGAGCAGTATGTGAGCAATGCGGTTCCAAATAGAGGTACCTATCTTTTCTCCACTCAAAAACCGGTAGAGGAAGAACAGTCGAAGATAGACCCTAAGTGTCATGCATTGTGGTAATCAGTCTTCGAAAATATCATTGAACACAGGGGGTCCCACCATAAAAAGGAAGATTTGTTGAAGCACTCTGTCTGTGAACACCCTATGATCCAAAATAATTTCGGAATATACCTACGAGGGGTATCTATAGAATAGCGAAAACTTCATCTCGACATCTCATTTCAATGAGCAGTTATCGAAGACCGCGGCACTATTTGGACACCCTCTGTATGCATAGTAGTAGCATTTGTGACTAGCAGTTAGTTATAGACTCCTGGAAAATCAATACAGATCAAAACCTTGATCTCGAATTCGCCTTGAACTTATAGAAATGACTTCAAAATCGTACAATTCTCCTAGAAATATCCTTCTGATGAATTTATTCGACTTGTAGTTGTATTAGTATCTAGTTGTATTAGTATCGTGAATAGTGAAAGAACTCGGTGATATATGAGTTCTAGGTATCTTTGCGTGATTCAAGTTGATGAAACCTCGAACTCAAATGGAATACCAATGGAATGCCGTCCTCGAGAACAAATAAATCTTCCAAGTTTCAGTGTACTATTTCAACATAACACAATGTTACTAATATGAAATCGATCAATGAACTGTCTTCTCAATTTTCCACCTTCAGATTGGTTATATGGATAATCAAATAGAAATAACTGAATTTTCATCACCGATATTGAAGAGTTCGGAAGCTCTCGAAGTTGTGGAATAACTCTGGAAATAATTATTTCCTCGGCCAACTTCTTATAGAAATCCTTTGCAGAAAACTTCGAATGCCTCATCATTGAATAACCTGATAACGCGAATAATTTTCGTTCTTTGCAACTTTCTTGAGAGTTCCCCTCCTCATAAACTTTTGATATCCCTTGAAAGTCTATTAGTCATTGTCCCAATTAAACTCTGTTAATTCTCCGATGATCACCTAAAATTTCCAATTATTAGTCATCTGAAATTTTGAATTGCTTGCGAGTAACGTTGAGAAATTGAAAATATTCGTCGGAAAAAGTATAATCGCTTCATAATTCTCTGGCCAAACTTTCTCATCAAGATAAGATGTTGGAAATTTTCGAAACTCATCAATCCAACTTGATACCCTCATTCATATACATACAGTGTTGATGAAATTCAACTGAACATTTTGTTCATTCATACAATCGTTTCGCAATTTCACTGAAATCGGAAAAAATGGCTGGTGAATCAGAAAACAAGTTTGCCCTTCACCTCGCAGTATGAAAGCCAATATTGGAGCTGCATTGCGAAGTATTTCACATACCCCTTGGTAGAACCACTCATACTCATACCGTCCTGGACCCCTTTTGAAATGATTATTTTTCAGGGGAAATGGAAAAAAAACACATAAAAAATGATACACAGGAGAAAACATTCAGTCATGATCAGACTATAGGTGTTATATAGGGTTGTTTATTCATCACCATGCATACAAACAACATCAATTATCTGGAATAGATTCTTGCTCTAATTCAAAAAACACAAAGGCGGTTGATTGAAGTGCTATATTCCTCGTTTTCACAGTATGTATGAATTCAAAATAACACGCTCTTTCGAAATCTGTAAAAATATATATGGTGTATTGATGGCATTCCCGGTTGAACTGGAAGTATATTATTGACGAAAGAATGTAAATCAGATGCATTTTGTTCCATTGCATTCACCTGCAAATTTTCATGAATATCGTTCTTTTCATTTGAAAGATGTTTACTTGGTTCCATACTTCATCCCAACCCTGTATATTCGTTCCTACTTCCTCAGATCGTCACTCGATTCCTCTATACAGGGTATTTCATAAAATATGCGCAGGACTCCAGAATGTGATAGCTCATCCAAATATATGAAAGAAAGATTACATTAACTCACCCCTACACTGTCAGACTCCAGACCTGTCGAAAATCGCTATACCAAGCGTGATTCATCGATAGAACGGCAAAGTTGTGGAATTCTTTGCCTAGTGAAGTCTTTCCTGATGCTTACAACCTCCAAACTTTCAAGAAAAATTCCAACACCATCCTTTCCTCCCAAAATTCCACCGCTGGCTAACACGATGTTCCTCGAACATCATAGGTTTCCCTTTCGTGTTGTCAACAGATCAAATGCCCCATTTTCGAGACACAGGGTGTTGGAATTAATAGTGAAAATTTTCTTTGCAAATATCTCTGGAACCGTTCATCGCACAGAAAACAGCTTTCGTAAAGATTTTTCACTCATAAACCCGAACACCGCCGAACACGGTGTGGGAAACCATGGTCTAAGGAATTCGTTGACACTCACATACTCACATACTCGTATTCACTATCGGTATGAGCTGACAAATTTCTTGATAACGCTTACTATGGCTAATAATAATAAGGACATAATAGTTATGAGACTTTCCAGAAGATGGCGACTTATTTACAGATATCTATAGAAATATGTACGTTAGAGCTATGGCAGAATGAATCAGATTACAGTTGAGTAGCTTCACCATTGTTCTCTACATCGTTGTCTGGATGAGGAATTTTACCATCATGGATTAGAATCGCTGGAAACACCTTAGTGGATCATGAACATAGATATTAAATCCTTTTCTACCGAAATGAATATTTCGATCAATTATATGAAGTTTCAGCTGAGAACTGAATGAATCATCAATTATCAATACCCTAGACCGCTTCATGCATAGTCCTCACTTCCATATCACATCGATATTTGAATACCTGATAATATCTATTAACCCAACCTTAGTGTTGCGTGCAGAATTTTAAGGTTGTCATTTCGCTTTTACCACGGCTCAACTAATCCCTATAACCGCTTCGTTCACATGAAATATTCACTTTATGATTTTAGCTGTAATTATTCACATGTCGCGTGTATGAAACAAGATTCTTTCGCGCTCGCAGTGTTTGAATCGCTCATTAGAGCGGTACGGAGATAGACCCATGCAACTATGAACTAACGAATGATCGCAACATTATATAGCTGTTGACGAAGTGTTGTGTTATTTATTAGAGATGTTCGTTCATAGTTCATATATCTAGAGTTCTCGCGATGCATTGATCACATAAAATTGTACATGAGGTGCCATAGCCATAGTTATCCAATTTCAACATCTATTTTTCATCGTGTTTATCAATTCCCATCATGTTTTTGATCTCGGCGGATGGAATACTGTGTAATGCCTGGTATTGGCGAATTGACATGGATATGAATATGGATCGTGATAAATCCAGGGCTGATCGAAATATGGTTATTTTTATGTGGATCGTCCGGTGCCAATAAAAATTGCAACTTTCCGAAATGGAATATCCGTGTAGCCTGCTATGCACAAGCGAATCGCCATATTAATAGGGAGTACAATGCTGTGTCGGTTGTATCCTCGGTTGTACTCCTCAGGTAGGTACTCGTTTGACATGACTTCAACTTTATTTTCAGACTGTTAACTCTCAACTTCAACTCAATCAACAGTCGTCATTCCAACACTAGTTTAAATCATAACAGAAAATAATTATATTGTGGACTTCCTATCCAAATTCAGCAAATGAATATGTAATGTTTCCAGAAATTCGTCCCTCCTGATATCATACAAGGGATACCCATGAAAAATAACAAAATTCGAATAATCTTTCCGTTTCTTGTGGCCTCAACTCCTGCTCGTGACTAAGTGTCTTGACGACAGTGTCATCGTAGCGCAACCAGCAGAAATAGTCGACATGGAAGGCGTCGGTGATTTACTGACTTTTGTAGGTCTCGTCATCACCAATGTGATACACCATGGCAAAGAGCTTGTACTGCTGCTTCTCCATGGTGTTCTGCGTCTTCGACGATAACAGGTTGGAATCGATTCAAAAGTCGACGGGAGATTCCAGTGACTCGATGATCTCAGTGCAACCGGCGTTGTTGGAATCAAACCACATGATGTGCATGATGAAGGTGACAGGTAGTTGTGTAATGAAGTGTTTTCTCACCAGCTTCATTACTAGGCTTCGGTGTACGAGCCTCATATGAGAAATGAGGTTAAGGCCATTTTAGAGTCACCCTGTATACCTGATTGATAAATTCATGAATCAAGGAGCTCTTTTGGGTAGTATTTTGAGCCCCCCAGAGAGCCCTACACCAGACTAACCTTGTTTAGCCCCGTTGCACCCTGCTGAGGGTAATCAACTTCATGACACCCCTGCCTCCGTTTTGAAAGCACTACCAGGCTAATGATTTCACACATATCATGTTCAGACTCTTGATATTAGTATTGGTAGGATTTGATTGCACAATGACCGTCCAGAGCCCTGGGAAATAAGAAGTCCAGTATGCTATCCGTTTACTTGCTATATTCATCTTGCAATGATTTTTGCATCCGGAAATCCTGATCAACCCAGAGACTAAGACTTCTTATTGCCTATGGAGAGTGTATTTATGATTTTGGAAAGAGTTAGAATGATTTTCATACCTGGAAAGACATTTCAGGGCCATGTGATATTGTTCAGGTCATAACTTTGTTATCCTTCGTAATTTTGCAATCAAATTCGCTCAGTAGCACAAACATGGAATGCCAAGCACTTCGATACTACCAGTTTTGAGGAAAAATGATTTCCACCGCAAGTTTCCAGACCCAAGGTCAAGTAGTGTTCACTTTTTCCTTGAGAAAACAACTCATGGTCAGCTCGAGGCCAGACCAGCCCGACCAATCAGAATCCCGACCTCGCTCTGTTTTTTGCCAAACCTGAAAAGAGTATAAGTAGCAAAATCCAGAGGCCCGAGGGGAGTTATAGAGACTGTTAGAATATAGTTAGATAGATAGGTAGATAGACCATTTTGGCAGTGATTATTCTGATTCAGTCCAATTCTTACCGTTTGATTCAGTCCGTATAACCGTTATAATAAGTGATCGAGGTGCTCGAAGTTTTTCCTGTATTTACATCCCGTTTTTGTGTTACACAAAGTTGAAAAAGTGAGCCAGAGCTTTTTCTGCCGACGATTCACTCGTGAAGTATATTACCAGTCAAGTGTGAGTTAACTGTATTTTGATTTCACTGCATTTTCTCATCAAACTGCAGATCAGCTTTATAGATCAAATAATTTTCCAGTATAAATCCAGTTGTTGTGACATTTGTCGTGACGTTTGACAGCGGCCAGTTAATAGGGAACTGCACCCGTAGATATATGTGGTTAGGATAATCTACCCTGAGATTATTTGATCTGTGGAATTTTGCTATCTTGTGACTGACACCTGTCGACATATTCTGTCATCCGAATTTCCTCGTGGTCGTATTTTCTTGGTTATCATAATAATCATTGTGAGAGATAAATTCGATCTGTTTATTGTTTCCAGTCAATAAACCTGTTTAAGTGTGAATTTTAGTTCTGATTATTTGTTCTGATTGATATACCAAACACCCGCAGCAACCCGTATATATATACCCAGGGTGAAACCAAGTGGGTGAACTTAAAGCCCTCACCCCCTTGTGATCTTTTCATAGTCCAGAAGGCCTTCGACCCCTGGCATACCGTCGCTTCGACCTAGGCCTCCCAACAAATCCTGGTTGGGAGAAAGTGGAGTTCACCACTATAATCCAACTGGCGCTCGAGGCAACCCCGGTCTATCCTAGATATAGACATACCCCGTTGAGCACCACTCTGGTAACACCCCCCCAAGAAGGGGGAGACGTTACAGTTGTTCTAGCAAAACCTGCTGCCACGCCTCAACCTCCTAGTTCGTCTTGGAACACGTCAATCCCTCCAGCTGGTTCTTCTTCACCAGCCTTGAACAGTCTTCACTTCATCGATATTCAGTAGTAGAGTTAGAAGAGGCTGAATATTTTCTGTGCCATAGTTACCGGCGCGGACTTAAAATGTGTTCTTTTGGATGTCTGTCTGCGTCGTCACGCTGGCATTTGTCCTTCGAACTCTTTACCTGTCACTTGTTGTCAGCTTCAATTTGAGTCTCTTTGTAGCTCAGTTGTGGCTATTAACTGTCGTTTTTCAACAACTTCATCAGCTGAAGCATCTCATCGATCAGGCCATTGAGCAGGAAGCCTAGGAACTCTTCGGCGTCCTCCTGCCTGCCCTCCACCAGTGTGTTGCGGATGCTGATCAGCGTCTCGTGAATCCACGTGGGCTCAAAGTATGTTCACGGAGGAGTTAATTGCATTTTTGTGATCCATTCGTAAAGAGAGTGCGTTCCTTTGGGTTTTGCACTCGCCGGCATATACAGGGTGGCCCATCGTACCGCAAGGCATTATAGGCTGGGAAAGAACTTTCCGGTAAAATCCGAAAACGAGTCAAGTTTGTTTGTCAGAGGGACACATTTTGACATAACCTCCGACCCCCTAAGTAGGGGTGTTGTCACTCCAACATTTTTTTCAAATGGGCAGGGAGGTCAATCGATAACGATCTTTAGAAGACGCTGGTCATTTCCTACACAGTGCTGCTCAGATTTTTCAAATCGATCTACCCTTTCGGAAAATATGGAGCGTTGAAACTCCAACCATCATGTGGGACGAAAAATACGAAGGTCGGTTCAATTGTATTCGCTATTTTTGCCGAGTCGCTGTTTTTGCCGATGCACAATTTTTTTTTTCTCATTTTAGAGAGTAAAAAATGAATAGGATTCATTTCTTCACGTTTGAATTAGATCAAGTAGAGGCTAGATACATGTCGTTATTGAAGTGTTTACGAGTTGTTGACTTTAAAATTTATTAATATGGTGTATTCAATTGCAGACAGAGTGGAATCAATAAACTGTTTTGATATTCGTGGATGCTTCATTGGACACAGTATCACATGATTTTTGGCCTCTTCATTCATATCCACGTTTGTAGAGTGCATTTTTCCATTTACAAGCAGAACGGTGATGTTTTCTTTCTGACTTATTAGAACGAACAGACTTTCCCAAGACTTCTTTCGTGGATTGGACACGTAGTTATTGTAGAAGATACAGTTACAATAATAATGTTTCGTTTCAGTCATTGCTCCAGACTGTATCATATGCCAAACTCAATTATTTCCATAGAAAGCAACCAATTTAGTTTTCTGTGAATTTTTGATAAATATATATCGAAATAGTTTCTCGATATTCGATATGAATATCAATATTCATTCTAATACATACTATCATCCTGAATTTGATCATCAGGAAACTATAATGAGAAACAATTCTGAAATGAGGAACATCATCTACCTTTTCAATAGCCAATGAATTAATCATCTCGATTTTTTCGAATAATCATCATGGAGGATATATATCAACCCCGCTGATTGCTCGACCCTGGAATATTGCATTTCCGTCTTGTGATTGGCCAAATTTCCGATGAAATTCGTGTCAAACTGCCAAGCACAATAGCCATGCCGAAATGGAAGATCTACAACGTCTCGCTTCGGCAGCAATAGAGCACTCAACGATACACATGCCGAAAGCTTTCCGATACAATGAAAGGAAAACATCTCGAACCTGATGGAAATTAATTAATTTTCTCTCGCCGACAGGCCTCGAGGGTTGATGTGATGGCAATCGAGTGCGAAGATGATGTTTTCGGTATTAATTATCAAAATTCCTCCTAGGGAGTGTACGGCTCCTCGTGAAGGTAATATGGCACTTTGATGTTAATATCATGAATTAATGGTATTAACATTATGAATTAATTATTGCATATAGGTACAAACGAATTTTTACCAGACAATGAACCTTGCCAAAGATATATATTCTCTACTAGATATTTTAATAATATTTTCAAACATCACTTCAAGTGAACGTTCTAGTTGAATTTATTTGTTTCAATGCCTCAAATCGAGTCGATGGGGCAAGAGTGTAATCTACTAGACAATACATTATAACACATCTTTGAGGGTAGTTATACAGGGTGTCCTTAAAAGGTCTTTACAAAAAGCTACCACATATTCTTCAGACCAAAACAATTCGATACAAGCAAACTTACCTCAGTAAAAAGTTGCTTAGTTTGGGCGCTAGACGGCTCTGAAGTTGAAATTTTCAAATCGATTTTGCTTCATAACTTTTGAACGGCTCATGAGATTTTTTTCAAATTTGGTACGTTGGCATAGACTTATCGGGCAATGAAACTCATATCATAATCATAATGAATATCATTCCATGGGCGTAGAACTTGATTTTTTCAGTAAATAAACATCTAAAACTCCTACGCCAATGGAAAAAAATTAGTTTCAATATGAAATCTAAATTATTCAACTCATTCACTACAAAAAAGGTACTCTTGACAAAAGTCGATTCCTCTCATGGTTTCGACAAAATTTTAATTTTAGTGATTTAGAGCATAATTAATAATAAAACGATTAACAGATATTTCATAAAAATTGTTCAAAATGTTCACCATTTTCACGTATACAAAGATTTATACGACGCAAAAAGTTGAGATGTACTTTTTGCATAGGTTATTTCTATTGAAAATAAGTAGCACTGGTTTTTTTTTCTGAAGACTATTATTATCTGCTCGAAAACAGTGATATTCACATTCTTGGTTTCCATAGTTTCATCTGTGTTGATTTGTCGAGTTTTATTGACGTTGATTGTTGATATCGGACTTTTCTGATTTATCATGGCCGTACAATACACCAATGAAGAATACACCAATATGTTATTGGTATTCGGATATTGTCAAGGAAATGGTCGAGAGAGTGTGAGGGTGTATTCGGCAAGGTTTCCAAATCGTCGCGTACCAAGCCACCCAACCTTTGCTGCAGTTGAGAGACGTCTTCGGGAGACCGGTCATTTTGCTCCTAGAACTGGTGATTATGGAAGACAGCGTTATGTAAGGATTCCCGAAGTCGAAGTAGAAATTTTAGACCGTATTGAAGAAAATCCAGAATTGAGTACTAGACGGATAAGTAATGAACTAGAAGTTTCTAGGAATGCCGTTCATGAAGTACTAAGAGAACAATTATTATACCCATACCACAAGACGCCAGTTCAAGATTTATTAATCCATGATTCACAAAGTCGTCTGATGTTTTGTAGGTTCATTAATTTGCAAAGAGAAATGAATCTGAACTTTGGAAAGAATATTTTGTTCACTGATGAAGCCTGTTTCACGAGAAGAGGAATAACTAATTTTCATAATGAACACGTTTATGCAATTGAAAATCCTCATTCCATTAAAATAAACCATTTTCAACACGAATTCAAAATCAACGTTTGGGCTGGAATAATAGGAAATTTTATAATTGGTCCTGTCATACTTCCACAAAGATTAACAGGAGACATGTATTTACAACATCTACGAAATACGTTGCCAAATTTGTTGGAAGATTTACCACTCCAACATCGGGTAGATATGTGGTTTATGCACGATGGAGCTCCACCACATTTTTCGGTGGATGTTAGGAATTTTTTAAACCGACAGTACCCAGACAGATGGATAGGTAGAGGTAATGATGCACCCGTGAATTGGCCACCACGTTCTCCAGACTTAACACCGATGGATTATTTTGTATGGGGTTATCTCAAGTCTACGGTTTACAAGACCCCTGTGAATACTGTAGAACAATTATGGCAACGTATCCAACAGGCGACGAATAATCTTACAGGCGATGAAGAAGTTATGCAAAGAGTACATTTCAACTTTTTGCGTCGTATAAATCTTTGTATACGTGAAAATGGTGAACATTTTGAACAATTTTTATGAAATATCTGTTAATCGTTTTATTATTAATTATGCTCTAAATCACTAAAATTAAAATTTTGTCGAAACCATGAGAGGAATCGACTTTCGTCAAGAGTACCTTTTTTGTAGTGAATGAGTTGAATAATTTAGATTTCATATTGAAACTAATTTTTTTCCATTGGCGTAGGAGTTTTAGATGTTTATTTACTGAAAAAATCAAGTTCTACGCCCATGGAATGATATTCATTATGATTATGATATGAGTTTCATTGCCCGATAAGTCTATGCCAACGTACCAAATTTGAAAAAAATCTCATGAGCCGTTCAAAAGTTATGAAGCAAAATCGATTTGAAAATTTCAACTTCAGAGCCGTCTAGCGCCCAAACTAAGCAACTTTTTACTGAGGTAAGTTTGCTTGTATCGAATTGTTTTGGTCTGAAGAATATGTGGTAGCTTTTTGTAAAGACCTTTTAAGGACACCCTGTATATATGCTATTTCGAAAATTTCAAGATGTTAAAAAGTTGGCGAAAGTGCGAACGAGAGAAAAGTATCAAAAGTTGATTTTCAATCGCAGTGACAAATACCTACATTGAAATTATTATTATATTTCCTATTTTCGTTTCCAGAAACGAGAAATACCCATGAAAAAATGTGAAAAATTAACATACCACCTCCTCGATCAACCTACAGAAAGTATTTAACGTGATTTGTTGAACAAGTATGACTATAATTGATCAATTTCGATCTGATCAGAACTGGTCAAACTTCCGAATAGAAAACTAGGGAAATTGAAACCCCAAGAGAGTTCTAAAATATTATTATTCCAACAAAGAGCCACCATAGATGGAAAAACTAAGATCACAGCGAATCTAAAATTAGAGAATAAAAAAATGAGTTTATAAAAAGGAGCAGTAAACTAGTAACAGATGATGGTGCAAATCTATAATTCATTGTATTATTGAGGCAATATGAATCCATACAAACACCTTTTCTTAATTATCATGAATAGTGTCTTGAGACAATCGTCTTGCAATTGCAGAATCGTAGAATTGTAGACGTTATTGTTTTTCTTGGATATGAATAACGATACAGGGTGAGTCTCAACTTGTACGCATTGAAGTTCATAATAAATCATTGTTCATTTTCGAGATACCAATTTATTTCAAATAACAATGAATGAATCTGAATTTCATGAAATTTGTCCTCTTGAACCATCAATTCGCTACAGTTATCTGAGATGAAATTTTCTAACATAACAATGTTCACATCTACTTAGTTGACAGATCGGAATCACAAGAGCTCATATCGTCTGTTTCATAAACATGTCATGTGAAAGGTGTTCCAAATCGCTGCGCCTTCTTGAGACATTCTGTATGTAAGGAACTTAAACCATGAAAGAGTTCGAATGAAACCTTACAACTTATGCGAACTGATGCATTCAACATTCTTTTGTTATATGTAAAGTGAAGCAGTTGCGGGGGCGCCACGGACTTCTGGACATCACGGTATAGTTGATACCCACTTACTTTTATAGTACAGAATCCTTATTTCTATTTACGATACCCTATCTTATCTGTCTAATCATGTGAATTCAACGAATGTGAATTCTGCATTCTAAATTAAAAAGTATTTTGACACTCGGTACAATGAAGAACGAATATTATTATAATTTGGAAGAGGATGAGTCTTCCTGGAAACCGATTTGGTGTTTGAGTTATTTCAAAGTGAAGTGAAGTAAAAGTGAAGTAAAAAATTCAACAGTTAAAGACTGATATTTTTGTATTATATAGAGCGGACATCACACTAATGCTAGAACAACATCTTCGTAGGTGGGGAGGGCGTACCAGCGATGTGTGAATTGTGAGAGTGGAAGTGGTTTCCAAATTATTTAAATCTTAGAGTCTCATTAGTAACGTTGTAGTAAATGAGCTACGCAATCCAAATTTCACATGCGCTGAAAAAATTTCAAATGTGCAAAATTCTGCCAACGATTCTTGGGCCAAATCAAAAACTGAAATAAAAACCTGATTATAAATATATTCCAATCTCCATGCAAATCAATGACAAAAAAGGTCCCAACTTTATCGTAATCAAATAGGATTTCAAACATCAAAAAACAATTGGGTGTAGCTCGTTACCTTGCAGTATTGGAAAGCTTGGCCTTCTTTGCGAAATCTCAGAAAACCAGCCAGATCACCTTGAAACACCTTCCTCATTCGCGATTCCGACAGTGTTGTTCTGACACGTGACTGGCACGAACAGAATTTATTTTCATTTGCTGGTATTATTACGGAGAAGGGCTTTGCCAGAGTATATTGATGTTTGCAAGGGGTGCTGTTTCTATACAGAGACCGTGATAATTGAACCTCCCTGCACATTTGTACGGCTGCAGTCAATAAAAGAGCTCTCTTCAATCACTTTAACAAAATCGAATGGAATAGTCTAATGAGTCAGTGTCCATGAGTTGTTGATGATTTATTTTGTTCCTTTGAAACATCAATTGTAGCTTCTAATTTGACGATATTACTTATTCGAAATGTATTTCATGAAACATATATCAATTAATTCAACAATGTATATTAAATAGCGGGTGAAACAAGCTCATGGTACACGTCCATTTCTCCTTTGTTTCAATAGCTTCTCTCCTGATACTGTTTCCTGAACATTAGATATGATCACTAGACGGCACTTTTTGAAATATTCAGATTTCTTTTCAACTTCCTGTTGTTCCGGAAATGACATCAACTTTCGATTTCCATTACATTTTTGATAACTCCATGATATGGATGCATATCGATGCTCATTGATGGTACTTCCGTATGATATCAGAGTACCATGATACCATTCACATGGTACAATGGAAAAAATTTAGACCCGAGTAAATTTTGGTTTTACTTTACTTTTTGGCACCTATTTCTGACTAAAACTATTAGATATCACTGGATTCACAAAATTATGAAAGTTTCAAAAATTTAATAATATACGGGGTATTCCATTCGAAAATTTATATCCGGATATCAAATAGTGAAAATGTCTCTAAAAAGAGAGCTCTAGTAAGCATATTTGATGATTTTTTTTTTTTTTTTTTTTTTTTTTTATCTGTGGACAACACGAAAGGGAAACCTATGATGTTCGAGGAACATCGTGTTAGCCAGCGGTGGAATTTTGGGAAAGAAGGAAGGTGTTGGAATTTTTCTTGAATGTTTGGAGGTTGTAAGCATCAGGAAAGACTTCACTAGGCAAAGAATTCCACAACTTTGCCGTTCTATTGATGAATGATGCTTGGTATAGCGATGTTCGACAGGTCTCGAGCCTGACAGTGTAGGGGTGACCAGCTTGAGCTCGTCTGGTTTGTCTACTAGGAATCGCGCGTGGTGGCATAATAGATGATATTTCCGTTGAGCACCGACCGTGAAAGTACCTATAAAAAAGGCAGAGATCGCCGACCTTTCTACGATGATCTAGAGAGGTCAATGATTTGGTGAGTGTTGTGTCATCGACTAGGCGAATAGCTCTCTTCTGAATTGAATCTAAGAGCTTAAGCGTATGTTTGGGGGCTGTGCTCCAAACATGTGAGCAGTACTCCAGGACAGGTCGAATTTGTGCTTTGTAGATCATAAGCAGTTGCTGGGATGTGAAGTATCTCTTCGCACGGAAAAGAAAACCGAGTTTTTGTGAAGCAGTCTTCGCAATGGACCTCACATGATCGTCCCATGAGAGAGCACTGTTGGTGGTGACACCCAGCAAGGATATTGACGACCTCATAGGAACAGTGGTACCCGACATCATCAAATTGGGCATTGTGTGATCAGCCTTCTTGGTGAACATACAAGCTTGAGTTTTAGTTGCATTGAACTGTACTAGATTCTCAGATCCCCATTTCAGAATTCTTGTCAGATCCTCATTTAAAGCATCAACCTGTCTTCGCCTTGCACCTCTGGCCTCATTGGATGATATAGGGGCTCTAGAGGAAAAGGCGGAATGAAGTGTACTATCATCCGCAAAGCTATGAACTGGGCTGGAGGTCACATTCAACAAATCATTGATGTGGAGCAAAAACAAAGTTGGTGCCAAGACAGAGCCTTGTGGAACACCAGCATTGATCGTCATTGTATCAGACGAGACCCCGTCTACCACCACGTAGAGTGATCTATCTGCAAGAAAACTCGATAGTAAAAGACACAGTTGGGGCGGCAAACCATATGACGGAAGCTTCGCTAGGAGGCCTTGGTGCCAAACTCGGTCAAATGCTTTGGAGATATCCAAGGCTACAGCCAGAGACTCCCCATGTTTCTCTATTGACACCTGCCACTCATGTGTCACATAGGCAAGCAGATCTCCAGTTGACCTCTGGTGACGAAAGCCATATTGCCGGTCGTTCACGATTCTTGAGCTCTCTAGATATCGGATGAGCTCGATGTTGATTGCTTTTTCCATTACTTTAGAGATCACAGATAGTAGTGCAATCGGTCTATAGTTGTTAGGGAGTGTTTTCTTGCCCTTCTTTGGAATCGGTTGGACCCTAGCTTTTTTCCAGTTAGAAGGAAATACGCCGAGTTTGTACGAAAGGGTGAACAACCTGCAAAGAACTGGTGTTAGTTCCGGGGCACATTTCTTGAGAACAATAGGCGGTATTCCGTCATGCCCCATAGCCTTCTTGACGTTGAGGCTAAGCAGAATGTGTCTGATGGTGCGTTGCCGGAAGACAATTTCTGGCATACGGTTATCGATGGTAGCGACTTTCGGAAGTTCCTGGCCTCGTGGATCCAAGGTAGAATTGTCTGCAAACATTTTGGCGAAGGTGTTGGCTTTTTCATGAGGTGTTATAGCCAATGTATTATCATCCTTTGTGAGGGGAGGAAATGAGCTAGAAGTGAAATTTCTCCCGATTGCCTTGGCAAACGTCCAAAATGAACGGGAACCATTTGGACACTCTATGAGCTTCGATCTTATTTTCGTGTTGTATGCCTCTTTAGATTCATCTATCGTTCGATTGCATGTATTCCTAGCTTCAACATATTCAGCTCTAGTTTGAGGGCTTGGGTTTCTGCGCCAACGACGGTATGCTGCTTGCTTCAGTGCGACAACCCTAGAACAGGTTCTATTGAACCATGGTTCACCAGTGGTTCGTGATTTGGTGCTATGTGGTATGTAAGTTTCCATTCCCAGCATGATGATTTCCGAGATCTCTTCAGCACATTGCGTAGGATCTCCCGATTCAAAACACATTCTCCAAATTTGAGAAATTTAGTTATGGAAAAGAAGGAGACAAGGGCGTTTACTATAAGTTTGTGTCATCCGGTATAAAGAGAAGCTCTCTTTTTCATGACTGATATAATAAATTTAATGGATACGATTGATATTCGAACGTATATTTTGAAAAATTTGTGAAATTGATTCCTCGTGCTTTATTTTCATTAGGTTCACTTTGCTATACCGTCACGCTAATATTGATAGTCTTTGTAGGATAGAAGGCAAAGTCGAAGTCACAATAATTACCATAAAAGAAGACAAATCTACTGTGATGATAGAATCCAAACTATTCTTCAGAATTACAGCAAGAACCGTCATCACAATCTTATTTGACAAGGAGCGAAAGTGAATACTTTGAGTTGCCAGTCTACAATGATGTTGAATGTCTTCTCGAAATACCTCTGAAAAAAAAATAGGGTAGAGGTCTATACAAAAACCTATCACATATACTCTTCAGATTAAAATAAGCCGGTATGAGTAAACTCATCTCAGTACATACTACAAAGTAGCCCTTTATGGTCATGAATTCACACCTATGAAACTGGTGAAACCCTCGAATGCTAACATCTGCTCGAGAGGATCGTTGCACAGTGAGCTGTAGAAACATAGGCTGTCCCGTAAACCAATCACGACCCCTGTCCGAACCTATTCACGGCTCTCAATTTTTCAAGTATTGTTATAGTTCATGATTTCAATCTCGATGTCGCTTCGGTAGTCTCTGTACCCGGAACTATGGTTCGGAGTCCACTTAAAAATAAAACTACCCGCTCTTCTCAACCCGCTCGAGATCCGATTTATGGGACGTTGAAGTAGCGATATGAATAAGATATACTCTGAAACTGATGCTATAAAAATCTCCCAATTTTCTTTTTTCAAAATTCATCTCATCTCTCGTAAGAGAATATGATTTCTCGGACACTTTGAAAAGAGAAAGATATTCTTGTCAGAATGCCGTTTTCAAGAAAACTATGTAATTTTTTATTTTTATATCCGAAAATTCACATAGTGAATATATTTTCTCAACAAATCAACATGTACTAAGTTCCAAATCTTATTTCGTCATGTGAATGTTCTAGATATGATTACTCATATTACTATATATCAAGTTATTATTATTGTTCTAACCATCAGCTTTAGGATGCGAACAGTCCACAACAGTATCCACTAGATACATGAAAGTTCACATCGAAATAGTATCAAAGGAAGAGTATAACATGTACAGTAAGAATACAAATGAATACAAATAGATACTTGATATATAGTTGATCGTGAGTCTAGGATCAAAACTGCGTTAAGGTGCCTATCTTCAAATGGCTGTAGCGCCCTTAGGTAGCAGTTTCGGACATATGATGGCAAGAACATGTTTCCCTATTTTTATCTGTACAATTACCTCCCGGAATATACAAAAGTCATTCTGGGACATCCTGTACACACAAAAGTGGAGAGCGCAGTGAAGCAATAAAATTTCAGTTCATAATTATATTGAAAATGACCTGAATTTAATTTTGTGCGTACGGGCGTAATTCTCGGAAATTTGAATTCTGTGATGATTTCAGACACATATACAGGGAGTCCCATAAACATACCGACAAACTCAAAGGGATGGTAGAGGACATCAAAATAAACAGTTTTGCTCGATGAACATAAGTCCGGAAACTCTTCGTTTTCGAGATACAGGGTGTTCAATTTTTTTTTTTTAAATCGATTTTTCATTAATATCTTAAAAACGATTTGGTCGAATTCAATGAAATTTTCACAGATTATTGATACATTGATATTTTCCAATTAAATACAAAAGAAAAAATAATTAGAAGTCATTAATAATAATTAATGATTAAATGTAAGGTATAATTTTGAAGCATTTGATTTTTTTTCATAGATGTAAGATATATGGTTTTTATTTTTTTTCTTCAAAACGAAGCTAGAAACGGAAAAATTTCAAAGGTCAAAAAAATTGCATTTTCAGTTGTTTATTCAAAAAAAATATCATAATTACAAAAAATCTACTAGGCGATATTTTTTTTGTGCAAGAACCATCCGACATAGCTCGTGGGCAGGCCCCTGAAATTATTGGGCAAATTCTAATAGCTTCAAAAGATACCTTATAAATGTATCTATAATCTGTGAAAATTTCATTGAATTCGACAAAATCGTTTGTACGATATTTATAATAAATCGATTTTTTTGAAAAAAATTAAACAACCTGTATCTCGAAAACGAAGAGTTTCCAGACTTATGTTTATCTAGCAAAAATGTTTATTTTGATGTTCTCTACCATCCCTTAGAGTTTGTCGGTATGTTAATGGGACACCCTCTATATATTACCATTTTCTAACCATAATTGGACGTTGGACCACTTGGACGACTCATACTCTCCAGAAGTCTATTCCAATGTTTTTCATCTCATATTCAGGATAACGCAGGCCGAACATTCTCTCATAAAAATCAGAAGGGCTCTTCAAGATTTGATATCATGCAGGTTGAGATTGAGAGACACTGAGAGAATGAGGTAATCTCCTCCCGGATAATTTGAATGGCTACAGTTAGAGCAATGGTAATCGGCATGTCTGTATGGTCTATTGCTGCCATAGCGATCAAGGAAATTGCACCGACGATGCGGATGAAGATATACAGACTTTGCGAATTTGAAGTCAGAATAATCCCACAGAAAGCATACATTAATGAAGTCACCATAAATAATCGGCTCACGAGAGAGTTCATCCCCTTACAGCACATAAAGTTCAGACAATTTACTTGAATTCAGTGCCAGAACCGCATGTTCTTGTCAACTCGACGAATAGCATGATGTTTAATCGGTTTATATGCGGTCATTCCATATCCATACCAGATCAAGACATTCCGTCCCGAATTGACTCGAATGTTAGAATATCGAAGCTGATTGAACAATATTAGTCACTGCTTCCTTTCTCGTGTTCTTCACGACCATCTGTAAATTGTGCAATGCGAAATTCAACACAGGCATATGGAAATACAGGGTGTTTCATTAATATTGTGAAATAATCGCGATATCATGGTATAACAATTTTTCAAAGAAGACGAGAAAATTTAAAAATTTTTCAAAAAAGTTTCCTTTCCATTTGACTGTTCCGGCACTTGAATGAACTCATTAATGCACGATTTTTTATGTATCAATGAGCTCCATCAATACACGATTCTTAGGTGTTTTTGTTTTGGGTTTTTCGAAAATTGGTATGAAAATTTTTCCAGCTTTTGTGTGGGATTTTCTCACCTCGTTTCTACAAAATGAAAAAGAATTTATTATAATCATTTCCATATATTCGTAGTGAAGATGGATTTGTCACTTTTTGGTGTCAAAACAATTCAACATTGGGAGATTAACGAAGATAAAATATCCTGATAATATTCTGTGTTGAAAACAGGAGCAGATTCGTTCCCGAAACGTCTACTTAGACAAGTAGCGGTTTTTTTTTCATTATTAATATATTTGTATTTCCAAATTTTCTCGAAAATAAGGTGACACTGACAAATTGAGAATCTCTCTTTCAGATATCTGAATGTTCAATTTCAAGCGCAGTGACATTCTGGGGCAGATCACAAATCTGTCCTTACTACAAATGTATTGAAATGATTTTTAATGACTTCTACTTTATTTTCTAGAAACGAGGAGAGAAAATCCCACACAGAAGCGGGAAAATTCAATGTACTATCTCCTCGAATAACTTACAGACAGTATTGATATGCTTGCATGTAATGAATGTTAGATAATCGACAGTTCAAACATGGCTGTGACTCGCTACGTGAAATCTATGTCGAACGAAGCAGGAAGAGGAAGAATAACCTAAGAAGAGTACTCATTCACGCTGAAAATACAATTGAATAATTCAATATTGAAATATAGGAAACTGGAATGATTGCAATGACCACCAATAGACAATTTGAAGAATTATTGAAAAACTAGGAATACATTTCGGAACATATAAGCAGGTACCTACTCATATAGTTATTGTTTTCATAGTTGAGACCTCCGACCATAAAACAAAATGGTCGAAGGTTGAGACCTCAGTTGAGACTAACAACGAAGCGATAATAGTTCATTGAAAGTTCCCAAACTATTAGATAGCTGAAAATAATTACAGAATATGTATATTGTTCATTAATAGTACAACTGCTGCAGATTTCGAAAGGAATGTCAGAAGTGTTGAATTATATCCTGCATTATTCTAAATTCCAGGAACATCATATAAATTATTCAAGCGCTGTCCCTTGGAATTCATCTGACATATAAATTCACTGATAGGAAAGTTTTTTTTACAAAAATTCTAGACATCTTTTGAATTCACGAAACTTTCTGCTTTACACAAGGCAATTCAAGCACTCCTCTCGGAAATTTCAGACTGGTGCTAGAATATGTTGCCTTCTGTAACTTACATATCAATATACGATATACAAAGTTGTATTTTGAATTGCTCAATCTTAAAAAAGTATTCCACTTCGAAAGATACATTCGCGTCACCATTGTTTCCATCATTATCAGCTGAATCGCTCTCTGGAAGCCACTGGAAAAACTGAACAAATTTTGATGGCATCAGAAGTTCTAAGTATCTTGTTATGGAATGTGAACCTTTTTTAAAGCAAACTTTAGCATAATTCATTTCGAAAACTTTGGAAAAGAGTCCATTAGGACTATTTTGTTAGTTTGCATTACGGAATTCACCACGGATAACTGCTGAGGCATTCGGTTCATAGGGGGACCTCCATCGCTAACTGGAACCGATTTCCCCCGGATCTCGCTCAAGTTGACGTCTGGGGTGCTGGCTCCACCCAACAAGGGACTGTATTTGTCACTATATGTGTCCTTCCCAATACATCCACATTCATCAGATGTTCATTTTTGCCTCTTTCCGATTCATTAAGAGAATTCATGAAGAATGGCATTTGTCATAAGGAGCGAGACCTAACATAACCTTTGATTCACCTTAATTCCATTCCGAAGATATCCGATCGGTGTCATTGAATTTATAGAAATGAAAGAATATTGAAGTATGGTGATAAATCTAGGAATGTGTGGTGATAAAAACTAATATTCATGAATGAGAATTATAGGATGCAATAAGAGGCATTCGTACATAACTCATATGGAATAAAATACACTGTGATATTATCTATACAGAGTTTTCCACGTATACCTCTCCATCTAGCTAGTGAACTGGTGATACAGATAAAACAAATAATTCGTGAAATTCAAACGTAACAGAGGTCGAAATTTCACTATGAAGGCTTTATATCCTATGCACATTTCTACTCTCCTTTGACATTGAACACTGGATGATCATAACAAAAACTCTTCTGCATTCTAGGGATACGTAGCAAAATACAGGAATGCCTCGAAATCGTTTATTATTGGTAGGTTTCCAGGCCTCGCCTCCTGCTGCCTGAAATTTGCCTATACGCCCTGTAAATATGGTTTTTCTCGTCACGTGAACTAGGTACTACAAATCTATATATTTCATCACCGAACGATTTCGAATGATTCTTTTCGAAGTCATCTTCAGACACATATCTCTCGAGCTGGAAATAATGACATATTAGAAGAACGTTTCCAGTCCTTTTGATACTCATCTCACAACTGTAACCCAAAAATAATTGACGTAGAATTCCTGGATATAAAAGGAATCTCCAGAAGAATACAATATATATATATATATATATATATATATATACATATATATATTATCAAGATGGAACAAACGAAACTGGAAATCGTTCAAATAAGGACTGAGCAATATGCATGAATCCACGTCCCTTTTTTCTCTTTATATATGATACTGGCATGCTATTTATATTCAACCTCACCTTCGGTATTGTTTCACAGACTTGTGGACAAATAAATCTTGGTATATTTGAGGACGGGTATACTTGGATACATTGATTTATTTCTGGAAACGAACAAAATCCACATCAGCTTTGGAATAATGTTTGGATTCTCAGAATATGAACTCGAACTGAACTATAAATATTGTCAAGAATATGAAATACTATATCGACATCCTCAATATCATTGTGATGAAGCGATTTACCACTATGAATACTTATAATGGTATACCCTTTGATAGATCTCTCAAGAGAATCTGATTAGTTTTTGGGAGATCAGTTGTTATCGATTGGAATGTCATAATGATTTCATGATACATTGTCAAATATGAATATATGAAATATCTTCTTTCTCATTCAACAAAACAGTTCATGCATTGTACCAACCAAAAACAACGTATTGTTACGTTATTACTTCTCAATAACAAAAAATTCACTAATTTTCAACTAATTTTCAACGCTACACTAATTCATTTATAACACTCTAGAACTAATTTATTTGCAATGTGCACTCTTCGACTCGTCATCACAACAGAATCATAAAAAATATCAATGATGTAAAAGCTCTCGTTTTCCATAATTGTTCATATTCTGAAGGTAATGAAATGGAACGGTTAACACTAACAATTCCGTTCAGTGCACCCATGTTGAAAATATTTCCATACGCTCTAACATATAGCTAAGCTTTCACGTAAGCTTCCTACATAGGATGATCTTGTAGACGTTTTGGATTTTATATAATAGATTTCCAAATAATGAACATGAGGAATTAGCCTTGGGGCCATAATAATTATGTCATTTCAAATCTTAACTAACAAATATTGAAGAAAGTGAAATCAAAAAACTACAATATATATTAGATTTTCTAGAGGATTTACGATGATCTCATCGAGGTTCTCTCATCAGACCTATACCTGCCACCTCGTTCTTCACCTGGTGAAGTTTGCAATACGTGACCATGAGTTTCGAAGAGCTTTTTGAAATATTTCCCAATACTTTTATACCTAGTATAGCTATAGTATCATGGCTTACTAGTGAAATCAAATAAATTTCATTATAACCATTCACTAGACTTTTTCAAATTCGATCCATGGATTTTATCACATGTCACATGCTATCAGTCATGTCTGTCCCATCTTATTGGATTAGATTATGGAAATAATTATTGTTTTATCGATCCATTTGTATGTTGAATGTATGTCTGTTCACATATCCAATGTTTGTACCATAAACGGTTTTCGTTATTTTGAATATTTGACTATAGTCAGTAGATCGCTATACCAAGCATCATTCATCAATAGAACGGCGAAGTTGTGGAATTCTTTGCCTAGTGAAGTCTTTCCTGATGCTTACAACCTCCAAACATTCAAGAAAAATTCCAACACCTTCCTTCTTTCCCAAAATTCCACCGCTGGCTAACACGATGTTCCTCGAACATCATAGGTTTCCCTTTCGTGTTGTCCACAGATAAAAAAAAAAAAAAAGATGTTATTCTCAAATACATAATTTCCACAAATGTTGTTCACTTGCAGATATCTTACTGATGATTGCCTAATCGCCGAAAGCGCTTTGCAGTGATTGGAAATTGAATATTTTCACACGTATACAAATCTTTTCACTTGATTGAAGAGATATTTCTTTACCGAGGTTTATCACATTTTGTGAACCACTACTTCATAAACACATAGTCACCCATTACTATTCATCGGAATTCACTGACCTGATGCAAATTGTTGTGAAATCAACATTATTATTATTCAAGAATTATTCAACATTCCATGGAGAGGCATAACTGCAGGTATCATGTTTTGTTTCATTTACTCCAAATTAATATAGAAATAATAAATGAATAAATGAATAATTGAAATGAATAACTTATTAAAAATATTCGAATAATCGAAATGATTCTATTCTCAAATGTTTTTCAATGCAACCCATTGAAATATTTATCGTTCTATATGTATGGAAATGGGCCCTTTCCAAAATGGTATTATTGAAAGTTCGAGTAACCATTTGGGAAAATGACGCACATGTGCCAAAACTTGCTCAGTATAAAATTAAGGTTGATATGTCCGAGCGATGTTTGAATTGTTTCATAGACATCTTACTGAATATATTTAAACCTGCGCGTGCTTACTGTATATTTCTTTTCATCCCGACATTTATCTAATCTCTGGTGTAGACCAGATTATATCGGTGCTCATCACGTTGGAACACGTGAAGATGTATGAATGAGCTGATGGAAGTTAGGCGGTTGCCGAAGTTGAAACTACGATCAAACTCACTAGCATGTGGTTTGAATCCAATATTTATAATGTACAATTAAGCCGTTAGTATGGGTAGGAGATTTCTATGCATAAGGACCCCTAATATCATAGCAACACGTGCAGAGACCGGCACAAAGAGAGACGATAGTCAGAGAGCCATTGAAGCAAACAGTTTAATCTTGTTACCGACATACAAATATTTGCATGGGATTTTGTTCGCATTACTCCCAGGTCTCCTGTACAGTATCAACCCCAAACATCTAAACCCTCCGTATCTCCAGTAATTTAATCCAGACCTACAACTTGAGTTAATAGATTTTGTGGAGAATAGAGCCGTTCGAGCTCGACGGAATAATGCGTGATTGATGGAATCGATGGGATTGGTCTGTGATAATTTGAGAAGTTTCTCATATAATGTACATATAATACTTGTTCGTCAGTTAGTGAACTGAAGGAAAGCCCATATGACGATGACATGAAATCTTGTGTCCCCTGCGATTAATTCCTATTTGATAGCAACGAAGAAGCTAGATGATGCAGGGTTATAAACTGTATAGGACATGAGATGCATATATTTTGATTATGGTGAAAGAACAAATGAACTTACACGATAAAAAAAAAACGATTTGTTTGTTTGAACGAATTAAATATCATTCATTTCAATCATCAGTTATATTCATCGGATGACACCATACTATCGCATGGACGAAATGGGATTCTTGATACAATTCTCATATATGCTTGATTCGAAAATATGTTGATCAAACGGAATCATCTCCAATTCAAATTGAATAAATGATAATGTCGAATCAATAACATATCTCTTTGAATTGATTGATTCAAATCTATCTATCTAAAACTATTACGTATCGAACGAATCATTTATCGATTCACTTTGAACAAATGGTAATATCAATTCAACTTCAATACAGGATCGATTCAAACAACTGATTTTGCTCAATTCAAGAATATATAGTTATCAAATTGAATACGTTCTTTCTCACTTCCAGCTGATAATCATGATGAACTGAATTATAATACGCGAATGGAATGAAATATGTGGATTATGTTCGATCAGTATCAGAAATTATCGACCTGAGAATTTCTGATCAGTTTGAAAACCGATTCTGAGCTACATTTGTGAATAACTACTAGATTCTACTTGGATATGGAGGTCGAAGATATAGTTGAGGAAATGAAATAATCGTTGTTATTCATTGAAATTGTTAGCGTTCTTGTTGCAGATTGGCCCAGAAAATCCCTATATAGTTTCATGAAGTAAAAGTTCGCTCATGGTAGTAATTTTTATGTTTCAGCCAACCTCGGTTGAAAAATTAGATTCAAATGAATGTGCTGTCGACTGAAGTTCTCATCCTCAATGCACAGGGTGGGCCAAATTGGACACATCTGAAAGGAATGTACTATTTTCAAACTGAATAAGATGGAAATTGATGGCGATATGAGAGGGTGAATTTTTATATCAGACTGTATGAGAAAAAACTTGCGCCTTCAGAGGGTCATTCCAACATTCCTTTGAATTACCTTCAGTTTTTCAATTATATCGAAAAAAGTAAATTCTCAGCAGAAAATCTATTTTACTTTTTTTCCTACGTTATTATCAGAAATTCAGATCAGTTTCAACGTGGTGATATTGATTTCTCCACGCGACGTTTCGTATTCGTAGAACCATCATCAGTTTCATTTTTCCAAATATGGACCTGATTAAATACTGTCTGTGAGTTTTTCGACGAGGTAGTACATCCATTTTTCAGCTTTTTGTGGGATTTTCTCTCCTCGTATTTGATTATTCGTATTATTACAATATATTTGTAGTGAGGACAGATTTTGTGATCTGCCCCAAAATGTCACTGCGCTTGAAATTACACCTTTAGATACCTAAAACAGAAATTCTCAATTTGTCAGCGTCACCTTGTTTTTGAAAAATTCAGAATTACAAATATATTTAATAAGAATAAAACCTCTACTTATCTTGGTGGACGTTTCGGGAACCAATCTGCTCCCGTTCTCAACACAATTAAAATATTTTTCTCATCAAAATTTTTTTCTCACTATGTTGTCGATTTTGACACTGAAAAGTGACGGAGGAATTATGGTTACAAGGTGTTTCCATCAATTGATATTGAATTTTCCATTTTCATATTCAATTTTCAGAAGTGGGTGCCGAGTTCTATCAACATCAACTGAACAAGAAGCAATATTATTGTCTCCGTTCAGGAAAATGCAAGCAGACTCTTTGATTTTCCGTTTTTGGTTGTTGTTTTATTTTCCCATGATCTTCATATTACCCCAATTGGCCATATGTTGTCCATTTTCAGTAAAGATATGTTCAGCTAATTCTGATTTGTCATTATATCTTTTCTTCATGCTCTTTCATCCTTACTGATAGAGGCCTGCTAGTTTCACCGGTATGATTTTTTCCAGTGGTTTCCAGTTTTCTAAGTGGTTTCAATGTGTTCCGACCTAATTTTATCTATCATCAATTTACTTTCGTAATTCCAAACAAAAGATGCCATCAGTTTCACTCATTTTGAAGAAAAACGAGTCTACGCACTAATTCCTCATCAACTGGTTCCAATATAATATACAGTCTGTCCAAGATAAGGTTGCACAGCATGGGGATCTCGGAAACGGTAGGAGATACGTAGTCTGTTAAATGGGGAAAAAGTTGCGCATTCGGAGGCTCATATACCAACAGCCTTCGAAAATTTCCAAAATTGTTTTTAGTTTTTCAGTTATATCGAAGAAAGTGAATTTTTGGAATATCTATTTTATTTTTTTTCTCCGTTATTATTAGAGATACAGAAAAACTGGAAATACTTTTTCATAGCAACTTTTGATGACGTTGAACGAGGTGATACCGATTTTTCTATGCGACGTTTCGTATTCGTAGAACCATCATCAACTTTTGTTTTTTAAATACGGTCCTGATAATTATTTCACAGATTCTGAAAGCTTTTTTTATTCTGAATTCAACCATGTATTAAACAAGGTGGTTTGAATGTGTTTCGACCTATTTTTAGCCATCTTCAGTGTTTTTTTCGGAATTCCAAAGGAAAAATGCCATCAGTTCCACTTATTTCTGATCATTTAGTGTCAAACATTGATGGACTAATTATTCGTTTCTCGCTCGCACTTTCTCGAGCATCTCAGAGGCACAGCTAGATTTTCCAAGCTGTACATAGCATAATATCGTCGTATTCTTCATTGATCGATTTAATGAAATGAATTATTTCATGATTGCAATTGGAAAAACTATTGAAACAACGAAAATTCAATTTTTGCAGAATAGTGAGTGATTATGAAGGAATTATACTCCAGTTAAAAACATTGAGAAAAAATTGTATTCGTATTTTTCCGAAGGAGCCTGTCATAATTAGATTTTTCGAACTAATTATCCCTATAAGCCTATCAATTGGAATTAGTTGATGAGGTATTAGTGTGTTGACTAATTTTCCTCCAAAATAAGTGGAACTAATGACATTTTTCCTTTGTAATTTCGAAAAATACATTGATGATGGCTAAAAATAGTTCGAAATACATTCAAACCACCTTGTATAATACATGGTTGAATTCAGAATAAAATAAGCTTTCAGAAACTGTGAAAGAATTATCAGGGCCGTATTTAAAAAACAAAAGTTGATAATGGTGCTACGAATACGAAACGTCGCATAGAAAAATCGGTATCACCTCGTTCAACGTCATCAAAAGTTGCTATGAAAAAGTATATTCAGTTTTTCTGTATCTCTAATAATAACGGAGAAAAAAAAATAAAATAGATATTCTAAAAATTCACTTCCTTCGATATAACTGAAAAACTAAAAACAATTTTGGAAATTTTCGAGGGCTGTTGGTATGAGCCTCTGAATGCGCAACTTTTTCCCCATTTAACAGACTACGTATCTCCTACCGTTTCCGAGATCCCCATGCTGTGCAACCTTATCTTGGACAGACTGTATATAAGGATAAAAAGTTCGAGAAATTCAATTATGACAAGCTCCTTCGGAAAATACAAATAAATTTTTCTAATCATGAAATAATTCGTTTCGATCAATAAATGATACGACGATATTATGCTTTATAACGTAGTAATATATATTATAGTATATATGCACGTAGTAAAGTAGGCGTTGAAAATTGTTTCGAGTTTTCTGAATCTGTCATAATTAGTAGTGTCACTACATATTCTATCCAAATTTTTGATAATGGAAGACTTCACAAATGAAGGAAAATACGATATGCTGGCATGCTTTATTCTGTGCCAACGGAACTGTGTTGAAGCAGAACGTTTGTATCTCAATAGGTCCACAGAAAAAATACAACATGAAAAACAAATCTCATTATCTGCCCTTATGTGACACAATATACTATTTCTCTCAATGTATTTCGATGTATCTCAATATCATTACCATGCCTTGCACAGTTCACTCACTATATACCGGGTGTTCCATAGCTTTTAGGCCAGCAGATATTTCAGTCATTTGCAGAAAAGAAAATTGAAAAAAAATACGTGTCGTAGGAGACCATAAGCTCGTTCATGCAGCATAGCGAAATACATCCCCTGGCAGACCACCCCTAACTTTTGATTTTCAAATCGAACCCCCATGTTTGTTTTGGTTCAATCAATCATGGCAAATAAAAATACAAATGGAATATTTATAAGCTCATCTGTATTTTGAATAAAACATTATACTACAGAAATTGTTCAAAATGTTAGCCACACATGCATATTCGCCGAATCAGCGCACGAGTACAGGAAGCTCTAATCATACCCGGAGTGACGGTATTCCAAGCCTCAGAAATTTTCTGGGTTAAATCTTGGATATTTATTGTATGAGTTCCGAAGACAACTCGTTTCGAATATCCCCATAGCAAAAAGTCCATTAGCGTGAGATCTGGACGAACGGTCTCCTTCGACACGTATTTCTTTCTCAATTTTCTTTTCTGCAAATTACTGAAATATCTGCTGGCCTAAAAGCTCTGGGACACCCGGTATACTGCGCAGTTCACCTGCTCGATCATATTTCGTTCAAAAGTACCTACCTATGCATGAATGATAAGAATTTTAATTTTTTTTTCTGGCTGTATATCAGCCAGAAAATCGAATTTGCTAACAGAATTAATGACATGTTCTTGTATACATGCCCCTTATTCGACAACAAAAACTTGCGCTAATCGTCGACGTTGCTTTGACGTCATGAAATTAAAGGGCAAAACATTACAACGAGCAGTCGAGGTGAGTATTAAGGTGAAGGGCTTCCTTTGTGAGGCGAATCACCGAATAGGCAAAAACGGAAAAGCGGGGTTCATAATAATGTAAAATAATTGCTGAAAAGGGGTTGCGGTACGGTGAACAGTGAGAACTGTCGGAGTACGAATTATTCTTCCTGCCGAAACCACTTCATTGACGGCAATTGTGAGATCTAATGAATAAACGTCAGCATCGGAGAATTAACCTATTGTGATATAGTTCACTTGGAAACGAAATTTTGGAAGAATATCGATCGATATTTCATGAGTGTAACGAATATTGCCGGAGGGTAACATAACGTTCACCATTCACTTCTGGGAAATAAAATAGAGTTATGATTATTTCATGGGAAATTCGCGAATTCTGAACAATCCCATAAAATATCTGGGATACGTACGTATTGTTCATGTTCCGGAGATAATAGATTCTTTCTACTCTCCCTGATTCTGTCTATTCCCGCTGGCTTATTAGTTTGGAAAAAGCTATTTGTATAACAAGGAATGAAAGTGCTACTTTTCTTCCCGAGGAAGAAGTTCACTGTCCGACGCGTAGCGGCATGCTACACATTTTTCCTCCTTCCTCGAATAACAAATCATTTTCAAATAATTCATTGATGAAACTAACAAACAAAATTTATTGAAGGACTAAAACTAAGAAGTAGGTACAGTATAACTTAAAGGCACGTTATTTCCATTCTTGCATTCTACATGATATTTACAATTTATGGTAGAGTAAGAGAGTAATATTTATACTAATGTTGAACGTGCAATTTTGAGCAGTGGATATTTGGATACCTCTAGAAGTGAGACCTGGAGCCAACACAGTTTCAGTGATATTTCCATTGGCTGATACTAGAGAGGGAAAGTACCTTTTCCCCCTAGGGAGGAAAAGTACGACTTCGCTCTCTATATACAATATGAGGCCAGGAAATGTATAGTTTGGATAGAGGTTGGCGGAAAATGTCTTTTCCCGCGTTATTCCCGAACATAGATGTAAGTTTGTTCAAAATTGTCTATAAATTTGCACCATTTTTTGAAGTGAAAGTTTCATTACATCACCCCAAATTTTCCTATAATTCTATCTATCGCATTTCGCGTCACAGTCTTATCGAGAACGGAATAATTTTGATCATCGTATCGATTCGTATCAGGAGATCAAGAATGCCATAGAGTATATTTTTAAATTCCATTTCTGAGACGGAATCGGGAAATATGTGTTAGAAGAGCAGAAATGCCTGCGGGTTCCTAATACCAATCTGTTTACGCTGATTTTCTGTATAGCAATTTGCGATTTGCTGATATTTTGATCTAGAATTACTGCTCTATGTCACATGGTTTTCTTTCGACATCGAACTACTATTTGAACGTCTGTTCATCTAAATTATTTTCTCAGTGTGTAAGTGATCGCAGCGATATCTACAAATATATGTTGGATATAGAGTTCGAATCACATTCATAGAGGAACTTTTTCATCGTTGAAATCTATGCCTTACAGAAGACGCAACCAGTCCAAAACAACTCACAATTGAAATCAAGCACAAATTTGTGAACAATGAAAATGAGCGCGTAGTTTATTTCTTGCAAGCATCTAATGAAGTTGCTCAATTTGGAAATAATCAATAAATTTTCATTAGCGATGAAGTGTAACCACACTTCAGTTTCCTAAGAGTCGAGTTACAAGAATCGGTAACGGTATGAATCGACTCGATCCTCCTTTCGGAAAGTCCATATTATCTGCATACGTTGTATACTGACAATTATATTTTCATAAATCTTCAATGAAATCCATTCATCAATTTTTCGTTCAGTCACTTTCCATGCAGTCAAGCTATACAATGTATATCGTGATGTCACAGTATCACATCTAAATGTGATACTGTTGTTGGTTGGTGGAAATCGGGAACAGGTACTCTCTAGTGGTCAGGTTTGTAACTGCAAAATATACACAGAGTAATCAGAAAGTGCATAACCCTCTAGAAAATCTGATATATTGGTAACACTGGAGGAAAGATCCATATCTTTCTAGTACACTATTGCTGAGATATCCTAATGTTTACATACTATTCGGCCTTACTTTATTGCACAAAATAATAGTTTTGGGTCCATGTACAAATGTGTATGTGCGAGTGTAATATCGCTAGATTTCAGGTGGGTAGCATGTACGTTTTATTGACGTGTATTAATCTTCTTCCCTTTCTTCAGATACGCCGACATGAATCAGCCTATCATAGAGTAAAATGACCCCGTTGTTAGGATACGTAGAATACTGCAAAATAAGTTGGGCCTCCGTATTCAAGATACAGGGTCTTGAAAAAAAACTTACATATTTTTTAGGATTATGTCGAAACAACTGGCAATCTTGGTATGAAACTCTGTATGAATATGTTTCGGAAGCTGAGTTTTGGATAGTAGGAACCGTGTCAGTAGCGCCCTCTATGACTTATTTCTCAGTGGGTTAACCTGTATATACGGTGATCTATTCGAGAAAAATTGCATCAAGCTCCCATATGATAAATATGAATATTATTGGCGAAACTTTTGAGATTGTTGAAGACATAAAATATTTGGGATTCATTGTTGATAATACACTTAGTCTTGAAAAACATTTCCAGTACATGCACAATGAAATATTAAAAGAAACTGTTTACAAGAATTCGTAGAAATCTCACCCTTCATACTACAATAACTGTTTATAAAACTATAATACAACCACATTTTGATTACTGTGCTAGTATACTTGCATTGCTTGATGGAAATAGTATCGCAATTTATTGTATTCCAAAATCAAATACACAGGTATCCCACCAGAAGGAACAATAATTTTCATGTTCAAAGAACAACGTATGCTCGAACTACAAATTCATTGTTTCATAGAGGCTTGTAAGAGTTCAATAACCTTTCTGGCGAAATCAAACGATCTCACTCACTCAGTGAGTTCAAACACCAACTACTACTGAACATTAAAACAAGGCATGAATAAAAAAGGAAGAACCCAAATCTATAGATTAAATATGTCAGAGAGAGAGTTAGTATAGTTCAATTATTTTTTTTAATATCAGAAAAATTTACTGTTGGATCTTGTTAATTGCTGATGTTACAAATTTAAATCTGTTGTAACATGTAAAACGTATGTATATTAGGTTGCCTATTTGAATAAAGGTTATTATTATTATTATTATCAAAATTCCTTCAGATGTGATAACTTCCTGTCTGAATATCTTCTCTGGGAAATGCAAAATTATACTACCCAGATTGATATCCAAACTGGAAACGTTCCTTATCTCTCGGAGAGTAGAGGGTCATGCATTACCGTTTAGGTGGGTTGAATTTCGCTGAGGACTCGAGCGTGAAAGGCCTTCTTAATCGGTTAAGAGTAACTTTCCACAGCGAATATTTTCGTGCTGCCCTATTGGGACCTTAATAGTTTTCCCCTCCGATGATAATCCAGAGTTCTAGGAATGCGTATAAGATGTGCGCGCATTGCCGGGATACAATCCAATTCCGTGCGGATGAGCGGGAAGAGAATTGAATAAGTTTTGGATACGCGAATTCTTACACCGCATTACGAACGATGTAAATTAGTATTCTCGCGGCAGTGTGCTTTATATTCCGAGCCCTACGAATCGCTTTTTCGGTCTTACTATCTGCCGCATGCCGTTCGCGTTTTAATAAAACGTTATCTATTACGTTACCACGGGAAAATGCCGTAATGATAATAATTACTAGAAGGCCTGCGGAGTTTCATCAGCGAGGGAAACTGATTCCTTGTTTTCCTTCTCTGATCTCTACGCGATGAGAGCAAAAAAATGATCCAAGCCCCAGCGGGTAGGTATCCGACTGATACCTAGTAACCACACAGTATTAATATTCATCGTGTCGAAGTATGGAGAGGTATAATCGTCGGTAATTGAATGTCACTAATCGAATTTGAATTTCATCTTGAGTGCCGATAATGAAATATTATCGAGGAATGTCTCACCATGAGTGAAGATTCAACAGAAAATTCCACACATGTGATTTTTAACCAATCAGAACGTTTAGTTCTGTCAGATCACAATAACGGATGAATTTTATCGGAAATTCCAACAGCGAATTATACTGGAAATTTTTTTGACGTTTATAATGACAGAATATTTTTTTGACAATCTAATTGTTATTTGTTTTCACACATAATAATTCTGATTAATATTAAATGATGTTCATATTAAAAACGCAATTATTGTATACTATGGCAGGTTGATTCGAAGTTGCTTGCTCTTGATTTAGAGATTCTTGGACTGTCTTTGCAGAAGTCGAAGCAGACCGCATTGCGTCAATTATATCCTGATGATGTCCCGAGTCAATTTGCAGATATGGTTTTATGGAGTGACTGCTACCATGCCCTGTTATTTCAATTAATTGCTGTTCTCCAATTCTGTTTCGCAAGAACTTGATAATGACGATAATTGATGTTGTTGGAAACACATTTGGTGTGGAATTTTCTTACCGAATACCACATTAAATTAAATCTGGAATTCATTTCTCGCTCATGAATATTTTCAGAAAATTATCACTCGTCTTCGACTCTAATTTTCAAAATATTCATGAGATCGAAAAAAATTTCCGGAAATAATTTGACCTCTAGTGGTATTACTAGTGAAAATTTTTGTCATCCATCAAATATTTCCTTTCGACGTTTCAGAATGGCGCATCGTTAGATAAACAACCAAAATTACCACAAACCGTCGATTTGGATAGAGGAGAGAAGTAGAAGTACGGCTTTTTGATATTCCAGATGAAATGATGCGACATACCAAGTGTAATAGGGTCATGATACATCCCCCTCTCCGTTTTTCCTTCAATTTCAGAGATAAATGATCGACATTTGAGATGGATTAATAAAAAATGATGAAAGTCACGTTTTGACATATGGATAATTCATATTTTTTTTCACTTCTGGTTTTACCGTGTAATGTATATTATGAAATCATTCGTTCATTGTGTACCCAATGAGATTGTTTCTATGAAAATCAGATAATGTATTCACCTACTGTAATGAAACAAGACTCATTTCAGTCAGTTGGACTGAGTATTGATTCAGAAGGTAGGAAAACAAATAAAAGAAATCAAAAGAATACCTTAAATAATTATTAGACGATGCACTAAGCAATGCACCGATACGTGATATGATGATGATGATGATGATGAAGATGATGATGATGATGATGATTGTTTTTGTAGGGACTTGTTAACATTTTCTCCATAAAGTTTATTTAGGGCAATGCTCGTGACTCATCACTCAACATTGTTGGAATCAAGTCCTGAAATATGGGAGTCACATAGATATTCACGAAATCTCCACTCCCGTATAATTATTCAATTTCATTCTTCACAGAGAATGTCTCGCACTTGCGAGCAATTTCTGCTCGGGATGATTTTACAGAGAATCAGAAGGACGTGCTCTGTCTGCTGTACAGAAGCAAACAAATAAAATACCGAGAAAGCAATGAAATTTCAGAGTAGAATTGTTCATTATGCATGAAGGACCATCGAATACCTACTGGATATGAGGTATGAATGAGCCAAATTTTGTGCAAGTGAATAGATTTTTGGTGAGAAGTAAGAAAGTAAGTATTCGTATAATCACGTTTTTTCTGGAGAATGTATGCCAAATTCACAACTCAACTGGAGCATTATGCATATGTATATTATAATTGGAACACAAATTGCGTTTCGATACAGGGTGATATACTTGCGAATTCGGAGATTCATATAGTGGGTTGCCCCACCGAATTAGGAGTCAATAAGTATTCAATAAAACGTATCCATATTCGACCTTCTGAATGCCACCCATCTGACCTTCGAGTCTCACAGACACTGAAAGGTAGAGCATCAGACAAAAATATGTTCTCAATTTTGTCCTCATAAGCGTACTTATATCGCACACGCATCTATCTCTTCTTCAATGAATATTGTCGTCTGTATTTGTGAAGCAAAAATGGTTCACTACTTCTGACGAATTCCAATATTCTGATGTTTTGAAAATATTATTTGGAAAATCATCTGTAGAACTACACATTGTATGGAAATTAAGCTGAACTATTCTTCTAACGTAGATCTAGCTGATAGAAATTGCTGTTTAGTTTCGGGATACCCAGTTCACTGATATAACTATTATAATGGAATGCAAAGCCCTGTAATCAGAATCCTTCAAGTTTTTATATTCTTCGATATACTTATTCAATGTTCCCAATGAAACTGAGTCACGAGCATTGCCCTAAATAAACTTTATCATCATCATCATCATCATATCATCATATCATCATATCATCATATCATCATATCATCATATCATCATATCATCATATCATCATATCATCATATCATATCATCATATCATCATATCATCATATCATCATATCATCATATCATCATATCATCATATCATCATATCATCATATCATCATATCATCATATCATCATATCATCATATCATCATATCATCATATCATCATATCATCATATCATCATATCATCATATCATCATATCATCATATCATCATATCATCATATCATCATATCATCATATCATCATATCATCATAACATCATATCATCATATCATCATATCATCATATCATCATATCATCATATCATCATATCATCATATCATCATATCATCATATCATCATATCATCATATCATCATATCATCATATCATCATATCATCATATCATCATATCATCATATCATCATATCATCATATCATCATATCATCATATCATCATATCATCATATCATCATATCATCATATCATCATATCATCATATCATCATATCATCATATCATCATATCATCATATCATCATATCATCATATCATCATATCATCATATCATCATATCATCATATCATCATATCATCATATCATCATATCATCATATCATCATATCATCATATCATCATATCATCATATCATCATATCATCATATCATCATATCATCATATCATCATATCATCGTATCATCATATCATCATATCATCATATCATCATATCATCGTATCATCGTATCATCATATCATCATATCATCATATCATCATTTCATCATATCATCATATCATCGTATCATCGTATCATCATATCATCATATCATCATTTCATCATATCATCATATCATCATATCATCATATCATCATATCATCATTTCATCATTTCATCATTTCATCATATCATCATATCATCATATCATCATATCATCATATCATCATATCATCATATCATCATATCATCATATCATCATATCATCATATCATCATATCATCATATCATCATATCATCATATCATCATATCATCATATCATCATTTCATCATATCATCATATCATCATATCATCATATCATCATATCATCATATCATCATATCATCATATCATCATTTCATCATTTCATCATATCATCATATCATCATATCATCATATCATCATATCATCATATCATCATATCATCATATCATCATATCATCATATCATCATATCATCATATCATCATATCATCATATCATCATATCATCATATCATCATATCATCATATCATCATATCATCATATCATCATATCATCATATCATCATATCATCATATCATCATATCATCATATCATCATATCATCATATCATCATATCATCATATCATCATATCATCATATCATCATATCATCATATCATCATATCATCATATCATCATATCATCATATCATCATATCATCATATCATCATATCATCATATCATCATATCATCATATCATCATATCATCATATCATCATATCATCATTATCATCATCATCATCATACATTCATTACTGAAGTCTTACATATGCAAAAAAATATCTACTTGTAACCCGAGAACGCTCGCGCTTATAAAGTTACGTTGATGTTCGGGGCTGCTCGTTTTGACCGACTAGGAAATTTTGTCAGTATTCGCTGTTCATCAAAGGTATTCAGCTATTCATATACGTTCTATAGAAACTTCATTGACTTTGAACATGAAGTACATATGTATGTTTTTGAACAAAGAAAAATACTAAACTTCGGATCCGAATCACCTCCAACTACCTCTTCGTCTGTTGCTACTTCTTCATGCAATCTTTGTAAACGTTCGAATTCTGTTCCATAATCCATTCTGCAAAATGAATTAGTATTTATAAAAAGTTATCTGCTATCATCAATTCGATTTTGCCACGTTTACTTCATTTTAACCCTCGATTTTTAATAATTTGACACAAACATTGAACTCACGAGCGCGTCGTTCTAACTACAGAATGAGAAATAGTGAAATGGAAAAAAGCGTTACTTAACATCACTAGCCGATTATTTTCAAAATGATGTATCACTTGACCCCTCATCCCATTTGATATTCGAGGGTTGGAGCTCAGCTTGAAGTGAGTTTGAAGTGAAAAAGTTGAACACATTTCACAAATTTTTCCCCCTCGACATAAAAATCGACTGGTGCGATCGTTTTTTTTATATAATATATATATATAACGATAACTGACACATCGGCCTAGTTTCGTTTCCATTAGGCCACCCAGTATACTATTCCATATCTTGTTGGAATTTCATCTACACGTCAATGCGAATAACCCAATTGGAATATTCAAGGAAATCGTTCGCTTCATTCACTGAAGTTCGAAAAGTCTCGAATACGATGCAAGTTCGCTGCTCGTTGAATAGTTTTCGTTAGGAAATCAATGCGAATAATCAATGCAAATGTGAATGTTGACTAGATTTGATTATAAGTAAACTGAACGTTCCTCGCTGATGTGAAATTAAATTTGTTTGCGCAGACTGAATGAATAAATGTGTCGACGTTGCTTTCAAATTAATTATCCTATTACCAAAATTAGCTTCCAGAACTCCAACTTAGGAACATAAATTTGACAGATTGGAATTATATTACATACCAGTCTTTTCCGCCCTCGCTGACTAACTCAATAATCTCATCGCAATCAAAAAGAAGGGCAAGATCGTTGGAGAGTCTTCAAAAGGCATGATGATGAGGTACATGTACTAACCTTCTTTGGAAAAGAATAGTAAATCAATCGTATCAACATATCATATAGCATATACATCATATATATTTTGTAACGGTGAAGTTCTGGGAATTTGCATGTATGAACTTATATGCTGAAATACACGATTTCGATTGTCTAAGATAGTTGTGTTTATAATCGAAAATACCATGTTTTCGATTTTGTATTTCGGCTCCTGATTGGTTTATAGATACCTATATGATGTTTTTTCGTATTTGTATTTTGCTTACTCATTTGTTGGGTATCTTCATTGAAAACTGACTTACCAGACGAATACTGCCATGATATTTTTCGTTTTCTTGATGAAGAAATGACACTACACTGAATTAAGTCCGTGTAGTCTGTAGTTTGTTTACAATATCACACATAATACATAAACTTAAAAATTTTTCACAAACTCACCACAAACTGTGGCTAACATGAAATGTCATTAGGTCACTCATTCGAAGTGTCATTCCGCAAATACAAAATAAATATATAACCAAAAAACCACAACAATACTTAGAAAAGTCTGAATACGTATTCCGGCAACTAAGTCGCCATCCTCAGAAAACCTGAAAAGTGAGAGTGAGAGTGACAGTGAGAGTCCAACTCTCGATGATAATTTCTGGAGAATATCTTGAAAGATACTAAGGAGTCGCTAATCATCTTCATTTCGATCGTCGGTTTTTCATTTAGTGGAATCCTAGAAATAGAACCCTAATTTCAGTTCCAAATATTTTCGGAAAAAATATATTCATGTTACAGAGCGAAAAATGGGAAGATCTGGAAACATCGGTGATGCCATTTTCAAATTCGCCAGGTCGAGAAGCCCAGAAGTACTGGATTTCAATCAAATCGCATTTGTCATTTAGGAATATTCAGGGATTTTCATATTATTTTCCACTGGTTTGCCAGATCTAATCTCAGGAAATACTCGGGAGTCAATTACGTTATTATGGGTTTCACCAAATCGAGCACCAGCAATCGGATGCAGTTTGACTGAATATGGTGTTCTATTCAAAAAACCAAACTTGTGAAATCAACCGATGTACAGATTGACGTGGAAATCTGACTACACTGTCGTAGCAATTTTTGAATTCGCTAGGTCGAACAATGTCTACGTATTGAATTTAATCGAAATCACATTTGTCGTTTCCTAGATATCCAGGGGTTTCTATACTCTTTCCTAATCCTGTAGGTATACTATCTGTAGGTTGATCGAGGTGACAGTGAATTCATTTTTCTATATAGATTTTGCTGGGATTTTCCCTCGTCATTTCTAATAGATAAAGTGGAAGTTATAATAATCATTTCAATATATTCGTAGTGAAGACATGGTGACCTGCCCCAAAATGTTACTGTGCTTGTATATCAACCTTCATGTTCACCAAAAAGAGAAATTCTCTATATTTTTTTATGACACCTTATTTTTCAGAAAATTTCGAGAAACATATATTTTTCACGTACCTGAACGAAACTTCTACTTATCTTAGTGGACGTTTCGGGATCGAATCTGCTCCCATTTTCAACATAATTCATATATTTTCTTCGTAAAATTTCTCAATGTTTGGTTGTTTCGACACTGAAAAGTGACAATTTCATTACTACTCATTCATGTACTTATGTACACATGCACGAATCATTACTATATGTATACTCACTTATACTGACCACCCTATATATTAGACTTGCTGATCAACGAATTTCCTTCTAGATGCTAAAAAAACCTCATCGGAACTGCGTTAGTTCCAGAACGTATGAGAATGAAAAATTCCAATCACGCGTGGCATGCCGGATCCTGATTCCTCTGCTGCCGGTGGCATTTTCTTCCTACTACAGCGGCGCATCCATCTTATTTAGACACCCTTCGTCAACGCCGGTATCAAGACATTCTTGGTAGATAGTTTTTTTTTATATAAATATATGATATTCCTTCCGAGTAGAAAAACCCATTAATTCTGCCTCATCGTACTCTCTGGGGAGTATCGGAATCCGTCAGCGAGGCATAGTCCTAAAAAGATGATTCCTCCATCCCTCTCATGTTTTATTTATGTACCTATCCGGCCCGATTTCATTCGTTCAGTCGACAAATGTCGCGGGACTCTAATGTGATTGACTCGTGCTGGAATGAAAGGGAATACGGATCAGGTTGAAAACAAACAATTTCCCGGGATGGAGTACTCGCAGGAATAACGGCGTCCTATTTACGATTCGCTGTTCGAATGTACTCGTTCTGTTTGATTGAAGGGCTCGGAAGGTACAGGCGTTTATGGTAGCACCTCAGCGACAGAGGTGATCGATTATAACAGTGAACCGAATGGCTGTGAAGCTAATTAAAATCTGAAAACCATTACTTTATAGTGCATAATATACATATAATCTACAAGGTGTCCCGTTGAAAAAAAAATATCAGACAACGCTTCTTTTCAGAGGTTTTTTTTGCGGAGGTGGAGAAAACCCTTCATGGTGAGGTAATGAGTCTGAAAGCTCAAGGTCTACTGTGAGAGTCTCTTTTCCAGGCATACTCACTAAAAAGTTCACCCCTTTTTTGTGGGCCCGTCTGACCAAAGCCTCCGGTGACACTTAGGCCTGTTGGCCCATTGTATCTCACCCCTGTGTTGTGTGTTTTACAGTACCAACTCCTGTACTTTTGTTCCTTTTACTAGCTTATTCAAGTCCTCTACTGGTTGGTAGCTGTATAGTTCTGGCTCACCAGTTGGTTGTCCAAAAAAATAGCTGTCTTTTGCGGTTTTGGTTGCTTGCCGCAGAGTCTGCATGTAAGGTCGCCGTTGTACAGTCCCATCTTGTTGAGCTCTTTCACTGGCGCATTGCCAGTCAGAAGCCCTGAGACTATTTTCAGCTGGCTTCTATTCATTTCCAACAGGTCTGTCGTTCTTTTCTGGCACGGTCCTTTGATGTATTCTTCCCCGTGTTTGTTTCCTGGGACTCTTTCCCAGTATTTTTCGTGTTCATTCCAAATCCAGTCTCTTACAGACACTCTTGCCGAACGCTATGGTACTCTCAGTGCCTGCCTCTGCTTTGGAGTGTTTTCCGATCCTCTTCTTGCCAGTTCTTCTGCTTTTTCGTTACCTGTAATACCCTGATGTCCTGGCACCCATATCTTCTTCACCTGATTGCGGTCTGCCCAGTTCTATTTCGCAGTCCCACACCATCGCGCATTAGACAGAGGAAGACAGAAGTATAAAATACCCAGTGAGTAGCTAAAGCCAGTGTGCGGATTCTTGGAGAATACACCCGAGCCCGCTCTTCGATCCGTCGGTATAACAGATTTTTCCCTGTAGAATGTTGCCGAGCTGCGAGTCGTTCCACTCAGTTCTGTCTGGCATTAACATCCTGACTGGGTTGTTGAAGTCGTATCGTTTTGGTAATGTGATCTGTTCAGGTTGTTTTGCGTGTTCTGTAGTCTGAAAACACGAAGCCTTGCCTCCCCCTGCACCATTAGGTGGAGAGGAGGCAATCGTTCAGAGATACGAAGTGGTTCAAGTTTCTTAGAAGGAATCGTTTTTTTTTTGTATAATTCATATTTCACAAAGGAAGTTCCAACTGAATTCTATGAAATCAAACAGTTCGTTGATAAATGAATGAGATCTCTTCCGGAGCTCTTGCAGTTAATAAAAAAAAATCAGTTGCGTTTTCTTGAATGTGTTTGGTTGGAACAGCTGAAGATATGATTTTTTGGCTCTCTATTTTTTTGGTGAGCTTTGTTTCTGAGGAAAAATTGAGATTCAATCCTTTGCATGTCACTGAAGCTGTGAGAGAAAAATTGTGATGCTCTGAATCAACTCTGCCCAAGCCGGTCACCAAACCAATTGAGTAACAATGGCAGGTATCAACAAACTGTGAATTTCAATATCAGCTGATACTTTTTCAAGAATTAGGAAATAATATATCCGTTCTGAGAAATCGGAATCGGACCATGTTTTCATATTTTGAACCTGACCGTGAAGTTTCGAGCAAAATCAATGAAAAACCCCGAGTCTGTAAAGTTAAGTATACTGCAGTTGCATGGTATTATTTTCTCGTTCATAAATATAAATTCGATAGTCGAATGAGCTCATGAAGGAATGAGGCAACTCTGATATAACAGGATGTTGAAGTGGTTCTCCTCCAAGTAGATTACTTCAATAAGTAGTAGTATACAAGTAGCTCGTATCATCATGGCAATGCAAGATCGTGTAAGAAAGTTAACCAGGCATGGAAATATATATCTCCTCAATCTGATATTTATAGTCGTAGTGAAAATAGTGCACATAACTCGTTGGGAAGTGTTTTCCGAACTCCATCATAGCTGTAGTTCGTTTTTCAGATTGAAACTATTTATTCAGTGATTAAGACTGTTTTAGGTTTTTTACGTAGAGATACCAAGATGGTGGTATATTAGGTTCATTTCATCAATTGATTTGAAGTACGTGCAAGAAGTATGCTTTTCTAAGTCATATCTCAAGACCAATGATAACTTTATTCAAAATAGAAATGTTTTCACAAATTTCTATCTATTTGACTATCATTTGTACAAGACATTTCAAAATGGGGCTCAGTTGATTTTATATGTGAGAAATATATCTAAAATCATGGTGCTAACTTGCTAATGGAATAATAACATCATGAAAGTCTACCAAATATAATAAAACAAGGATGAATGAGACATAGGTACATATAAATATCAAAACATAAACATCACAAAGCAGGTAACGGACAATAATGATAAATAGATCTAGAATATATTTAAATATTCTCATATTCGAACAGTGGATGGATGACCATACAATCTATAGAAAGAAGATGAAATTTGGTCTTTTTTTTTTGAAATAGTATATGTTCGAGACTCCTTTGATTTCAGTCGGGAGAAAGTTATGAAATCTACTAGCTGAAAAAATATGATTTCTCTGCCCTATTCTCGTTCTAGATGATATCATGCTCAGAGAGTTATTCGTTTTTAGACGAGTTTGGTAGTTATCTCTGACGAGTGGCAAAATAAATCTGCTTTTGAGTTGTCTAATCATAATTTTAGAGTGCTGACGTGAATCTATGGAGACTATTAAACAACATCTACTATTCTATGAGACCATATATGGACAGACATATTCTGAATATCTGAATATATCATTCCATGTCCTAGAAGTATTAGTCTTGTGAGATCAATGAAATGAAATATTATCTTATATTTCCTATGGAGTATATAGTATTTCAGGAAAATTATCTTCTCAACAGTACAAAAAATCATTCTCAGGTTCGGTTATTATGTTTCTCCAATTTCAATTCATTTATTTATTCGAGTAGACTATTGTCACACACTATGTTCAGTACCATATACATCAGCATACTACTGAATGATGAATTCACTCATTCATGTGAGTCTTGGACAAACATGTGATAGATAAATTTCAGTTTTCAAAATATTTTGAAAATTTTATTTCCATTCAATTCAATTGTTTATTCCTGTTGTTAATCACACTCAGAACAAAACAATAACGACTCTTCAACAGCGCAACAGTTATTCATAAACCTATTGATGGAAATGTCAGTTTTACTCTCCAACTTTTCGTAACGAGAAGAGATTTGACTTTTATACCATATGAATTTTTATATCATATGAATAGCCTTTTGGTAACCAAATATTCTCTCCTCGAAACTGTAATCATCAATCAGTTTCCTGATATCCCCATGACCTTTTGATTTGACACAGTGTATAATGTTTCATCGGTGTTGCTACCAAAAATAGTTCTCTATGGTACAACAATTAGAGTACGGAGGATGGTCTATCACATCAAGATATTATGTTCTATATGTCTCTTCGAGAAACAAGGACATCTGCGTGAAGTGGACACAACGGCTTATCTCGACGATTTTATTTTGTGCTTGGGGTGATGTAAGAAGGAAACTTATTTTTATCCTCATTATTATCCTCATTCCCGTGGATAATATTGAATTTGATATTTTCGAGTTCGTAAGGACAAATACCAGCCAAAGAAAGGGTCAATACTATTTTCAGTCAAATATGTATATCAATATCTTTTGGCTAACTTTCGGTATGGCAGAAAAATTGAATAATAGCCATTCGGCTGTATATAAACCTTGGGCTAATGATATGTCAAATCTAAATCAAAATAATCATATATTTTTCGATTCTACATTAAGAGATTGTTTTTGTTTCAGGTAAGAATATTTTGTATGATTGCATGGTTCTTGCGGATAAGAAGAAGCTGTACAAGCGGTAAGTACTCACTCATGATGGTCTTTGATGCAATATGAAGAACCATTAGATATATAGAAATCGATCATACCGAAGCGCATTGGAACTTGCAATGAAGAAGCTTTGTTGCTATAACTCCACTATCGATACAAAAAAAATTCAAATCCATTCATTCATTATTTTGTCAATAACTCAAGAACCGAGAACCGTTCAACAACCATCACATGTATTACCTATATTTCAGTCTAGTTATTCCTCGAATTGTTCTTTTCAATAGTGAATGACATTGAATGCTAGTGTATGTCTCCAAAATGATAGTGTGTGATGACTGTGATGAAAATTTCTACAATTGTTGTATTTATATTTACATTTCAGTATTAACAGTACTGGATTTGAAGATGATTTTTTTTTTATTTTGTGATTCCAAGTTTTGCTGTATTCGGAGAAAACATACTATTTTTGTTAATATATATGATGAGATGCAAATACTCAGGCTGCTCTAGGAGAACCTATACTCATATAAAGCATGGAAATATAGGTCAGAATCTGATATTCCTCACTAAGATGAATGACTAATATTTCTATCGAGATTTCTACATCGGAATATAATACAAGTTTTCCCATAAATGAATTCTTCTCAAAAGAAATTATAAATTTCATACAGTGAGGGGTTGTTCTGGTTCATAGTTTCAATTCATTTTCTATTTTATTATCCCAATCGTATTACTTGGACTGGGCCTCTCAGAAGTGGTTAGGATTCTTCTTTGAGTAGGTTCTGCTCTCCTCAATTCCTGACGTTGAAGCAGCGATATACAAATTGAGTATTTTTCCCCGTCTTTGAAATTTCTCCGTCAGTACAACAAACATTAACCAGGGGGTATCTAATTAAAAAGTTTCTTCAATCGTGTTGCTGCTCCATTTCCTGTTCCATTCAGCATGCCCTGACATTTATTAATTATTCAGGAAAGTATGATGATCTAATAAAGATCAGCTAATACAAGCACCAACAACAGCTTTCATTGTTCAGAGATTCATCAGAGTCATCAGACTTGAGTTGTGATATCCACAATGATGATGATACATGCTGGTTCATGTTATATAAATGAGTCTGAGAATAATGAAAGGGCTCATCATGATTCTGAAAATTCTATCGCTTTACTCGATGGACATTAATTATTTATTTATTCATTCATTTATTCATTTATTCATTTATTCATTTATTCATTTATTCATTCATTTATTCATTTATTTGTACACTGTTCTACAGGATAAATCCCATCTACAGGACAGGAATGTAAGCAGGTATATAATTACAACAATTATATAATTATATTACATTACATTACATTACTTGATGGACTCATCGATGAAGATTCAAACGATGTACTGATTCAAAATATTCATCATTCATATTCGATTGATACTGAGACATTTCGGCTTACCTTAAGGATCGAGAGTTGACATTTCCCCATAACATGCTGAGAAGGTTTTGCAGCAAGCAATATTGTTACTTGAAATCAATAACAAAACTTGAAATCAATAAGAAAACTCCGGAAATTTATTATCTTCTCGACTCGATTCAACTCAAAAATCCGTGCATATTAGAGGAGATTTCAATTATTTAATTCACTAGCATTTCCAAGTAACCTCGTTTGCGGATAAAATGAAATTTTTTCATACAAAAAATGAAAGAAAAAGAGACAATTTTCATTACTGTTACTATGACACCCAAATGCGAAACTTTCATTCCTTCATCTGAACTGTCAGCCAAACGAGTAACCAAATATCAGATACCTATATGCTATCATATCATCCAATGTTCATATACTGTGATAATGAAAACTCACTCACCTATATTTACAAACAATGTTATTCAATTTCACAAGCACAATGAGTAAAATATCTTTCATAATCATTGGGATACTTTTCTTGCTACTGCAACTTCTTGCTTCACAATCATTTCTCCGCCAATATTCTTAGTTATTATGTTCAGTACCAATTTATAATTTTTTTTTTGTAGTAAATTGGTGCAAAATATGAAAAATAGCATATTATCGCATACATTTCATAAGACAGCCTAGGGTCTCACTCGTTCTCTTGGAGCATGGACATAGATAACATCAGTGAAATAGTCCCTCTGCATCTATGTATATCTAATATCAACAACAAAATCAGTTGTCTTCGGATGAAACTCGGATCGTGAATGGTTCTGCAAAAATAAAATGATATTTCGTGTACAATTGTGCAAGAGAATCAAAAAAAATCTATTCTTTGCGCTAGAGCATATTATCAATCCATGATCTGTAACCCATAAAGAATTTATCAGCTACCGACAGTTATTTCTTACTCATCTATTGACATCAACGTTTTACATTGAAATTTGTTTCTAGAACTGGTTTTTCAGTTGTTAGTTCGAATAATTTGAAGAAAAACATCAAATCAATTCTATCATAAGAAATATCACATGTAACATGTGTGAGAAGTATTTTTTGATAGTTGATAAGATAGCATGGTTGCATGGTTGCTTTGTCTCGAGCTTTTTTGCACTAGTTTCACAAATAACTAATATTCGATCGACTGGGGAATGGTTGAATGAGAGTAGTGCTGCTAGAAAAGTATACCTAACGTTCTAACAATATATCTTAGTAGCCAGAATGCTCGAATCATTTCGAGACAGAGATTTTCATTCATTTTCCACTTCAGAAATCATTTCATGGCTTATTCAATTTCAAATCAACTCCAGTCCGCAGCTAATCCTGGTTCAGAGGCATTTTTTCAATTAGGTATTTTCCTGTCAGATACCGAACATCCACGCACTGAAAATAAAACGAATCGTTAACTTTATCCGTTATCCGAAACACAATGCAGTGATATCAATTTATCATTTTCTCTATCTTTCCCTCCCGGAGGAACTCATCAATATTTGAATAATGTCGTATTCGGATTACATCGTCGGTTACATCCCCAATTAGACGTGGATTATTCATCACCCAAGAGCCTGAAAGATCTGTCGCGGTGAAATAAAGTGCCCTCGAAAGCCCCCAGAATCGAGACGGAAGCCTTAGAGATTATTCGGAAAAAGGGCCAGCTAAACAAGAACTGCAAAATAAATTAGTCGAGTTATTTTATCAAACAAGTACTAATGAAGGGAAGATGTTCAATGAGAAATTGATGAAAAGATTCGAGCGGAGTTCAGGAAACAGCATTGAAAGATCCGCAACAATATTATCCACCTTATATAAAATAAAAAAAAGAACAAGGGAAGGATTGACGAAGAATTCGAAGATGAAAATCTCGGCAGTCTTTGAGGGAATCTCATCATCCTTCGAATCTTGTATGACTAGAAACGCTGGAAGAGGTATATCGAATTTTTTCAATTGGATTGTAATAAGAAATCAACTTACTTCATTTCTAGGTATTTTCTGAAGAACTAATAAGGCCATGGACTGTTCTGAAAACTTTGTTCGTCAAAATTCCGAGTTATGAGTCGAATTTCCGAGTTACAAGTCGGAATTCAAAGTTAAAAGTCGGAATTCCGGAAATGAAAAGAAAAAAGTACTTCTTCTACTCCTACAGTTCCGTGAGAATTCTGGTGCATCTTCCAACATTTTTGTTCCTTATCATGTCAGTCAGAGCCAAATTTTCACTGCAAAAAAATGTTGATAGTATGTGAAAACGAATGAAAACCCTGCTGATTAACTCATCAACTGTATGAACCCCGAAAACCACACTGTTCTATTCAAATGATAACATTTCCATTTCATGATATGAAAAAATCTCATTTATTCATGCATTGCTCATTGCTTTAGAGATTAAATCTTGTCGAGGTCCCCTGACTTCTGATGGAACCGATGCATCTTTCACGGCTTTGCTGAGATTGACATTATTAGAATCTCATTCCCAGGTCTAGATGAATGAAAAGGCGCTCTGAATAGTCATTTGTTGTATCTAAATCTCTCCATTGTCGAGGATGGCTTGATAACTGTGAGTGTACAAAATTCAAAGTATTAAAAAAACAATAACTCTCTAACCTGGATATCATTTAACAAAATTGATATTTCTAGAATATTTATTGTCATCTTTTCGAGGGAGGTCCTGGTCGTTTGCTGAAAAAAATTATAGTCAAAACACAAAAATCTACAATGCTGTGTCCAAGCCTTTCATTCATATTAATACCGGTCAAAAACAAAATGAATAAATACTCAAAACCCACAATGATATCTCAAGATAATTTTGATCGCCTCAATATCCGATGCATCGACAATAGCTCATTTCTGAATATTTCGAAATATAATTTAATGTCCTCCACCACCAAGGCTGGACAATGTTGTGTTGAGTCGGCCTGGAAGCTGCCGTGATCTAGTAGTAATATTCAACGAAAAACTGTCTTTAGGAAATCACATTGTGCAAGTCATTCAATTAAATGAATATCGGAGTTCATCAGATTATCGAAAGATTTTAATGAAAATGGAAAATGCTTCTGCACGTGTATTTCACTCTCGTTAAATCGAATTTAGAGTATGCATCAATAGTTCAAGTACCCAATCATCAGATATATATATATATATATATATATATATTAATATCCAATTCAGAAAATATTCCACGAAAATTATTGAACCATCATCTATCTTTCAAAGTCGATGGAATCTACCCAGATGTATATTATCTACATGAGCAACTCTTTTCAAGATTTTCAGTGCATTCACTTGAATCTCGTCGAAATAGATCACTTGTCATATTCCTCCTCAATCTCATCCACAATACTTTGGATTGCAGCTGCATTATGGAGATGCTGAAGTTTCATATTCCTAGAATTACATACCGAAGAAACAGAACTCTCTATCATCCGCTTTGTCGCACCAATATTGAATGTGCTCCATATATGAAAACTTGATTGGAACAACAACAAACTACAGTTTGGCCTTTATGAAAAAACTGAATTGTTCCGTTTTTTTTTGACTGATATTCAGTGTATCATATTTCATTACGTTGAATAATCCATACTGTGCATTCCCATCCTGTGATTTGATATCGTATCTGTTGAATAGTGTGATAAATAAATGAATACATATTCTTAAGTAGTATTAACGACTCAAGATATTCTCCAAATATTACCATCGAAAGTGGTACTGGCTGATTCGATACTGGTGTTGATTATGTTGGTCCTGTAGTCCTACGTAACAGAAAATGTCTTGGTAGGAGAACTACTAAATGTTACATTAATTCATTCATTTGCTTCACAACAGAAATTATCCACTTGGAACATGTCTCTGATTTCACAAAGGAATGATTTATAGCGGGATTCAAACGTTTTGTGGCTCGACGCGGTAAACCAACCAGTTCTATTCAAACAATAGTACAACTTCCATGGGGGGCAAATTCAGAGTTTCAGGAAGTGGTCCAATTATTAGCAAGTTGTGAACTACCTACTCAGATGGATCATGTCTCTAGTTTTTTTGGGAATACCTGTCCTTGTTTCTGAATTACTTCAATACTATTTATAACGAAAGATCATTGATCGGCCCCAATACATCACTGCCTTTGCTATTATGGTCAGTGACATCTCGTTTTACAAAGTTCAGGCGGAAGACAAATACACTGTTTCCTAACACAGCTTTGGACGTTTCTACACGAAGTAGATACCTTCAATGTTCAATTCGCAAACCATCTCCATATTTGCTAGGAATTCCTTACAAAGCATTATCATGAGCATTATACTGTTATCATGATATAGTTCTGTTTTTGCGAGAGACATCAACTGATATTCAGAAAGAGTTCAGGTCTCATAAAGTTGTTAAATAATGTCTGTGAGTTTTTTTTTTCTAGGAGGTGATTTCTCAGCTTTTTGTAGGAATTTCTCTCTAATGATTGTATTCTTCAACGATGAACTATCAATGACTCATAGCTCCACTTCAAAGATCTGTTGGATATCATATCCTGCTCCGTCCATATATTTCCACATGGTAGGAAAGTTTATACCGCGTTTTCCGCCAGAGTTTTGAGACGGAAACAAGCCCATTCCCTGAATGGAGATCTGGCAAGAATTTTGAAATGGGAATCTCTAAATTTCACTTTCTTCTTCAAACTTCGTCTCCAGGAAAGCAGATTACACAATGCCCAATAAAATGATGTGAGATACCGTCCCAATGAAGTCGTCAATGTTCGTTGGAAACTTGGTTTCCTGTTCCTAGCCAAGAGGTATACTCCACACTCTAGCACATCCTTCTGATCTACAAAGCTCAATTTCGACCTGTCCTGTAGTACTGTTCGCATTCTTCTAGAGTCCAGCTCGCAAACATACGCTGAAGCTCTCAGATTATATTCACAAGAACGACAACAAGAAGAAGAAATTTGCCCAGTCGATGATACTACAACTACGAATACATTGACCTCTTTTGCTCACAACTCACATGAAAAATTCCAATCTTCATCAATAATTCACCGTTGGGTCACATGTTTCGTTAGAGGATGAAGAGATTATCATTTCGAATATATACAGTGTGTGTGATTCTGAATCGCAATACTCTCTTATTCCGAAACTGGTTGACTAATTTTGAGAAACAAAAATTCTCTAATATAGTAGGCAACGAGCCCTTTCAGAAAATTGAGACAAATCTGATGTTCACATTCTCAAGGCTTACAATTGTTTGCTGAAGTGGTGGGAATTTCGACACCAACTATGAGACAATTCTTTTCAGGAAATTGATAGCCTATTCGACCAACTACAAAACCTCGAATTCATTCTTCTTCGAAATTTCGGCGAAATAATCAGACTGGCAGAAATGATTTCTTTCTGACAGGCGACAGGAATATACCGAAAAGTTCAGTGAATTCGGAGGATGCTTGAAATTTCTGTAAAATAAACCTCACTATCAGTGAATGTATAATTATTATGTAATATGAATTTCAAGGGACAGTGCCTAAATTCTCTACGTAATGTACCTGGAATTTCGTTGAATGCCACAGATACTACCACAATTTCTGACATTTCTTTCGATCATTCCAATGATTTCGCAGCGTAAATTGGTACCACTTTCTAATCATTCTTCCTGCTTTGTTCAACATAGATCTCGGGTAGCAAGAGTCACAACCATGTTCGAACTGTCGATTATGTAATATTCATTACATGCAGGTATACCAATCTATAAAAGACCCAAAACTCGAACACCTTGTGTATCAATGGATATTATTGATACACAAAAAATCGTGCATTAATCAAACTACACGAAGACAATTTAATGAAACTGTTTTGTCACGAAAGAAGACAGTTAGTATAGCACGTAAAAAATTGTTCTCAATAATACGTTTGGGACATAATTTGGAAAATGCCCTCTCATGACGATGTCATAGAGGGTGTTAGATATTGAGTGGAATATTTTTAAATGTTTTCTATTTCGATTCAACCCATATTGAAATCTTGGGAGTTCATACAGTGTGGAACAGCCAAATGGAATGAATTCGATAACGAATAAATGAGAGCGTGTTGGGATAAACGCTTCGACACTTCGATTTGTATTTTCAGATGCGCATTTTTTTCAAAAAAAATAATTATATAGGGTGTGTCATGTGACAGTGGCCGATACCTTATTTTAAATACAACCCCCTGTATATCATTAGTTTTTTGGATTCTTCAGAAAATTCTAGACATAATTCATGTATAATGTCCCATACGTATCTTCAACTGTTTCGGAAATATCAAGTGTTTTCAGATGTATTACAAAAATTGACATTGAAAAAGAAAATTATTTTATTTCACAAATAATGTAAAAGAAAAAACAAAAAAAAAAACATTTATTTCAATGTAAGGGATGTTCAAAATGTTCGCCGCGAACGTCTTGGCAACATGCTAATCTGGTATAAAAATGTTTTCTAACGTTACTCAACATCTCAGGCGTGACTGATCTAAAGCGTGATTCGTCTTCTTGAGTCATCTAAGTTGGGTGGTTCAGTTAGGTATACAATGCTTTTGACATATCCCCACAAAAAGAATTCTAATGGCGTCAGATCAGGAGATCGTGCGGGCCATTCTATCGATCCGCGCCTCCCTATCCACCGATTTGGAAAATTTCGATTCAGGTACTGCCAGACATTGATTTGGTAATGAGGCGGTGCTCCATCTTGCTGAAACCATAGTGTATTGGCAGGAACTTGTGGGTTTGCTGGATCAGGATATAATTTTGTTGGCACGACACTATTTTGGAGCAGTTCTAAATATTTATCTCTATTCAAGTAGCCATCAATGAAAAAGGGACCTACGAAATAATTTCCAACAATTCCTGTCCAAACATTAACTATTTCAAGATATTGCGTATGTTCCTCTCCAGTTTTGACGATTAACATGACCGTTAAGTGTAAATGTTCTCTCATCAGAAAACAAAACATCTTCTAAATGTATCATATTTTTATCTAACATTTCCATCATTCGTTCACGAGAATACGTTTTCCTGTCGAAATCGTCTCGGATGCATTTCACTTGCCTTCAATATTCGGAAAATTGATGTGTGGCTAATGTTGAACAGTGAGGCTGTTTTTCGACCAGAATAATGTGGGTTTTCTTGAAACTCAAGCATAACATCCAATTTCGTATCATCACTCAATGCATTGGCAGGTACTTTTTTCATTTGTCTCACATGACCAACCTTGCGAAACTGTTTTTCTATTTTGCTAATTGTTCCTTGAGATATTGGCGGCAAATTTAGAAATTTTTCATGAAATAAGCGGGGAACTTACATTCGTGTCCGTGTGTTATCTCCATAACCAATCATTTGTAGAACGGTTATTTTGTGCATTTCTGTTAAATGAACCATTTTTCTGATATTATTACGTACAGTTAACGAAATTCAAACGAAAATAGCACTGATACTGATCTCTATATACTGTCATGCAGACAGACAACAAGTTGCTAAGGCTATGAGTTTTATACGAGTATAAGCAAAACTGTTTTTGTACTTTTTTTTTATTTCATATCAGTGAAAAGGAACGCATCAATAGTTTTCGCTTATTTTTTCAATATCAAGAGCTAAATGGGAAATAAGTATTGAGTGTAATGTAGCGAATTTGTGAAATAAAATAATCTTCTTTCATCAATGTTAATTTTTGTGATATATCTGAAAACACTTGATATTTCCGAAACAGTTGAATATAGGTATGAAACATTATACATGAATTATATCTAGAATTCTCTGAAGAATCTTGTGTCCCAAAAATCTGTCCTCAATACAAATATATTGGGATAATTATTATAATTTCAATTTTCATTTTGAGAAACGACGAGAAAATCCCACACAAAAACTAGAAAAAATTTATATACCACTTCCTCTAATAACACAGACAGTATTCGATGAATCTAAAGTAATGAAGAGGATATGAACAGAAATCAATTGTTGCGGAGGATATTCCTAATACTTTAACAATATTCTGTAAATCAATGAATCAATTTGTAAATGTACGTTCGAACTGGCCAATGGTTTTCAGCTGTAGGATCTGTGAAAACGAAACTGAAATGAATAAAGAGATCGAATGAATCGTACGACTCATGCAACAAACATTTTTTTGTTGTATGTAAAATAGAGAATTTACGGGGGGACTGACTTCTGATCCTCACTGTATGATAAACTAGTTTTTGAACTATTCATAATGAAAGAAATAACACTGAAAATTCCAGTCATGTCGACATTCTCATCAAGTCTTTGAACTTGTGCAAGTTGCCAGCAGAAATTAGTGTTGTTCTCTGTCAGAGATTTTCCATGATACGCGTACGCGGAGCAATGTTCATTCTCCCGCATCTTTCATTATCAAAATGCACACAGAGACAGAGAACAAGTCTATCGTATATTTCATCTGCGTTGGAAACGACGTCGACAAAGATGAAGATATCTTCTCATAGTCACATTTCCCAGATTAGATATTAACTGTATCACGGAGCGACGATGCTGAAGGAAATTTGCTGTGAAATGTGGCGAGTGTGCCAATTGGGAAAACTACTCGTTCACTGTTCACTATAATTCCGATTCCTGATGAGAAATGTGACATATAAGCAATTACTGTACGAGTTATACCGTTAGATATACTCAGTTATTACATCTATATTTCTCTACAGGGTGTAACTAAATAAGTGTAAAACATTCAAGGGGGTGATTCCTCATCGAAAAATAGATAGGATCTTTCATATAGAGAAATTTCATTGGAGCATCCCATGTCAACATACAGCCTCTTGAAGAGGGTACTTTAAATTCGTTTGATAATTTTTTTCACAAGCACTAAAAAAGTTACAGCATTGGAACTAACCTGACATTTTCTACTACAGAAAAACCACTCAGCTAGTTATTTATTCGGTTTACCCATGGTTGTAAAGGGTGGAAAACGCAACCCCTGAAATTTATTTCCAATGTGACTTTATGTCTCATTGTTTGTTTACCATACAACAACTCATTCACAATAGCCTGTTTCATTCTCAACAAAAAATGCCCCTTGAATTTTTTGCCCAAAATAAACCAGTTCGCAGCGAGAAATCATCTTACGGACAACTTCAGAGATACATCGTCATAAATGCAAACTGGATTTATTAAATACTAAATGATTGAAGGAGGATAAACAAAACTTAAACTACTTTATACTTATTATCATTCATGAGATAGCATTCCGAACCTACTGACTCATTTCCAGTACGATAAAACGATATCTATACACCCACCTACATGCACACCCATCTTCAAAAAGGGTATACAGTGAGTCAAAATGTTCGCTCCATATGTACATAACAAATTTTATTCATCATTTGTGAAGAAAATTTTAATCCCGATGGAAGATGGTGCATTGCATTAAACTTTTCTGATAGTGTCGAGAACATAGACTTATTATCCTGATAATAAGTCTATGGTCGAGAACAATGGTACTTCACGATTGATCATAATTCCTATTTTCAATCCCTTGTATACCTTTTTGAAATTCCGAAATTTGATGATATCAGTGTGGGTTTGCTACAATTCAACAACTTCCATCAATAATGTAATTTTCTGACACATAGTAATGATGAAAATGTTATCCATACAGTGCAAATTTTTGTATTCTCCCTGTATTTGTGGTCGTAGAAAAAGTATAGTACACAACGCGAGTGGTAATGCAATTACGCACAAGTGGAGAGAGTTTCACACGTAGCCGTGTAGCGGCGAGAGTGCAACTCCACGAGTAATATGCGATTTACAACTCTTGTTACGTAATATACTATTACAAACTTTCACGAGCCTCGCTTCGTTCGCCTAACTGTATTCGCGTGCGGAAAAGTAACACTTTGTGCACGTGTTATGAAAATAGCTATTGTTTATGTAATCAAATCACTCGTTCAAAAATTAATCAGTAATTAATCACTCGGTAAACCGAAATCAATATCTCCTTCCACTTAGTACAGCGTGCTGTTTTCCATGATATAATTTTTCCAGGTAATGGGATAATTGTGTTCGATACCGAAGCACGGGACAGATATGATGGAATGTTGTGGGAGGGGTGAGGGTGGAGAATCCGACGAGTCTCTCGAGCATCCTTAAATGGTCATCTTTCAAGCATCCGCGCACAAATGACGCGTAAGATACGACCGGATTTTCCGATGTAAACACCATCATAAATCTTGCGAGATATTCATGAGGCGAAGGCCGACCCCAGAAAATTAATTGGGGCAGTTCTTTTGTCTCTCCCCTAATTGCTCATCCGCGACCAGTTCAGAACATGAATTTTGCCAGGCGCTTAGAACATCCGTCTGCCATAGCTATACTAGCCCGACCTGGTTGCTGAGAATTACCTTTACCAATGCTGAACAGTAATGATTAATGAAGCATTCGGGCGGAAACACAGCCGAGATATTTTTTTTACAATACATATTCGAATCTTTCGTTCGCGTCACGCTTGAGTTCTTCATTCCCAGAGTTTGATGCTCATTATGACAACTTTCCATATGCTTTGCTCACATTGTCTATTTGGGTTCTCAGGTTCCCATGAAATTACTCAAGTGCGGCTCAAGGTTCCCCAGTACATTTCTGCCGAAAAAGAATGATACGGGGTTCGATTATTCAGGGGGTTACCCACGTTTCAGCTCTACATCCTTGGAAGAATGAACGAAGATCAATAATGAAAAAACAAACGTTTTCCAAACACAACATATACAGACATTCATTCATCTTTGAACCATTGAAACGAATGTACACTATCTAAAACTCTATTTACAAAAGAATGAGTATAAGGGCATTTTCCGAACTGCCTCGAACTCCAAAAATTCGGGCACAGAAGTCACTTGTTCTCACATGATTCCTATTCTAAACCAAACAGACACTCGACTCCAAATTAACCTCTCCGTGAACCGTCTTCCCGACATTTTTTATATTGAAGAATTATATTTGAAAACGTGAGAAAATGTCATGCATTTGACCTCAACAAATTGTACTCGAGATGGTTCAATGGTTTTCAAAGTTCGAACAAGATCCCTAGAGCTCATTGACTTGATACTTTTTCGAGATAAATCTTAGTATTTCGTGATTTGAACGAAGCACAAAAAAGATACGAAGAAGCGAAAGTAAACCTCAACTGTATTCCCATCTCTACTATCAGATTTCTAGCTCAAAAAATCAGGAGCTCGGAAATTTAGAACTTGTTGCCAGACAGTAAACTGAGATTTTTTCATGCCAGTAGCTGATGTACAGACTCGATGGAACTTTACGTTCCAATGTGATATTCACAATCTTACAATACCATGATATCCAATATTCTATGTGGTGATAACGATGTACAAAACACTGGTGCAGTCACTGATCGTGTTTTATTTCGTCAAAAACGCTAACGCCATTTTCCGCTATAATGGCCTAATAATTATGAAACTCCCCAGAAGATGGTGACATTTTCACAGACTTCTGTGCAAATAGTTGATATTTTGAGATTGTAATTATGTAGTTCGATCATTAATTGAGAAGTAACCTAAATCAACATTTTCATAACACTGATTGTGCAATTATCGCAATTATCGATCATACTAATTTTGTTTTCATTTTTGTGTCGCATCTAACAACTGACATTTGGGTGATTTTCCGCTATAGCGAATAATATGCTGTCATCAAGTTAGCTGTACGTTAGAGTTTTGGTTGAAGAAGTTAGATAGGCAAATAGGCAGAATAGCTCCACCAGTGTTCTGTACATCCTTATGGTGATCAAATCTCAAATGTAGTTATTGGTATACAAATACTTTTTGATAAATTATAACTAGGTATGGGCGGTATTGGCTCTAAATGTTCAGAGAGAAAATAACCTCATTGCGAAGTGACTCAGAGAACTCGACTATTCCGAGATGTAGGAAATGTTCAGGGTGTCCCAAAAAAATACCGACTAACTTTGAGGGATGATAGGGGACATCAAAACAAGCATTTTTGTTTACATCAACATATGTCCGCAAATGAGCTGTTTGGGATGTAGAGCAAAAAACTATTTAAATCATACGCAAATAATTGGAGAGAATTTGCACTCACTTTTTCAATTAGTTAGTTGCCGTCATAATATCAACTTCATGTAAATTGGATAGTTCAGTTAAAAAACAGGACTTCACCAGTAAATAACTACAAGTTTAGAAGTGATCTAAACTTTTAACTACAATTATCTCGTGAACAAAACCTCATATCAAAATTATGTAGGAATGAGAAAAAAAAGTCAGTTTGAAAAAATATCCAGTGGCGTAGAAAATGAGACAAGAAAGTGTAAACCCTCTATATTTACGCCACTGCACATTTTTGACAAAAGTTATTCACGTCAAGTAACGAGTATCCATCTCATAACTACTATTACCAAATCTGGTCGAGTACGCTCACATGTCCTTAGAGTTAGGACCGAAAAAAAGATTTCTCAAACGGAACTTCGAAGGGCTGTAACAGCCTTAGGAAGTGTTTTGGAATCCACACCCCCATAAGAGCAACAGCAATTTTATAATTTACGATGAATAAACTTGATGGGTTATTGCAATCACTGTCATTTGTTTCTTTTGCTGTTCTACCATTGAATATTTCATGGTAACTGTTCATCGAGTCAATGCGCCATCGTATGGTGGGAATTCATTGTGAATTTCAAAATTGCTGTTTCCCTAATGATGGTGTGAATCTTGATGATTTCCTAAAAATAGCTAACTGCATTTTTGCGGCCTTTTCCAAATATAGCTGAGATTTCTTTACTAACACTATCAAATGAGATGGTCACGGCTAATTCAATACATTGTTGAACTCAGAGAATGAAAAATGATCAGCAAGAAATTCCAAGAAATGTCGAATTCTTGTCAAGAATTCTTGATTCTCTATATTCATAATCTTGTCGTTTCTTCATTTTTCCTTCTTAATCTTGTATTAGTCTTGTCTCGATTTCAAGACAAGTTCAAAAGTCATTGTTGATCTCGTGAAACACTAGTTGAAAATCTCCTTTCGACTTGGAAAGCATGACATCGTGACACAGACACAAGCCGGGTGTTGATTGAGCAGATCGACTGATTGATATTTCTTCTTCCATTGTGAAACGACACTGATTGTAACTACTCTGTCGATATCATCACGAAACTGAAGTCTAAATATCGGACTAATAAAATCTTGCCTTCCATCAGAATACTCTTACTGTTTCAGTGTTGGTTTCACATTCCGTTCTACGGTGAATAAAGAATGAATAAAACCATACTAGAATATAATATTTCTACACTATCTCAAAGTTATATGAAGGTATCTACGGAATGATTCCATTTCCATAGGAGTCCAAATTATCATGCATATCAGAGGGAATGCCGTCATAACATTATCATTACAATGAATATGTTCACTTATGAAACGTATTTTCAGGCACTTCATCGTCGAAGTGGTATTATCCTGCAGAAAATGTTCAGTCGCTTAGATTCGAAAAGTTGGACACGTCGGCAGTGGAAAATGCATAAAGTCCGCGGTTTCCTTCTAGCTGACTTGGATGTCCTATTTGACGTAATGAAATTCGCATTCACCAGTGCTTCATGAAATGGTCTGCGGAAAGCTGCTCATAGATTTCCAATTCTGAACTCTCAAATTGGCCTCCATTACTTTTACGAGTATGGAACGACGTGCTGGGGAAATGTTTAGTTTGGTGCCAGCGCCAATTTTCCGCCAATTTTCCGCAGTATCTTTATAATTCCATCAACAGGTTTCGATCTTCTCTTTTCAAGAACTCTATTAGAAATAATGCATCGAGACGATATTCTGTGTGCCAGTTTTCTGTTTCTTTCAATGTGAGTCAGAATTATAGTTTTATTATACAATTATAAAATGAACGTTACATATGAAAGATAGCATACGGTGCTGATAACCAGTGACCAAATTTCGCTTCCTATGGTATTCGGTAGGTATGAACATAAACACTATGTGTAATTTGACTCCTAGCGTGTTGTTACCTTCCTGTAGCATTTTTTGCATCGATTGGAATTTCTATGGGATGGAATTTCAAAGTAAGTACTTATAATGTCCGTAGAACTGACACAGCCTTTTTGGCAACATCAAACGAAAATCATTTAGTATATAATAACTATATATTGACTATTTTTCAACACAAGGGTAATTTTTTTAACTTCAACGGTTTTCGAAAAAAAGGTGTTGTGCTAGCTTAAGTTGAGCTGGCACGACCATTTCATAATTTCTCAGCCGAAGGAGTTATTGGGATGATTCTAACGCTCGAATTCATACCTTTTCAATAACTTTCGGATTTTATATAAATAATTAGATTCCGAACGAAATTCAAAGTTTCATTCCCATGTTGAATTCCCATGCATTCTTACAATTCATGAAGATTTCCACTCGTGACCGTGTTCCCACTTTCACAATTACACGAGATCGAAAAAGTATAGTTTGGTATAATTCTTGTACCAGTTGTGCCATCGATTTTCCTTTGAAGAAATTATACCAATTCTAGAATGGCAGGATAAAAATTCAAATCGTCTTCGCGACAATCTACTTGGTAATAACCACAATACATAAAATCGAAAAAATAAGTTTCCTGATGTACAGGCTGTCCCATTTTCGATGTCTTTACCGTATATCTCGCTTATTTTTGAAGATACAGATTTGCGGTTTTCGCGAACGTTGGTTACTTTTTTGAGAAACTCACGAAACCGTGAACAAAATTTCCGTAGCCCGCTTCGTTCCTGAGATACAAGGCGAAATTGAAAATATTGCATTTTGGGACCCACCCTGTATCTCAGCTATCTTTCAACTTAGAGGAAAAGTAAGAACTGTTTCTTTCACAATTTTTTACGTAGAATCCCTTGGCGTAGTCAGATTTTTTCAATGAGCTGTCGTTATTTAGATATAACCTAAAGTTATGTTTTTTTAAATAGAACACCTTGTATATTTTTCAATCTTTGGAACAAGAATGCTTTGCGCTTTTCAAAAATATATAACACTAATATGATATTTTGAGTATTAGTCCTGTATTTGGGTAATTCTCAGTTTTTTTATGGCAAGTCAAGACAAATAACTTTTAGAATAAATTAAATACCACTCATTTATATAGGGTAGAATGAGAAGTATTCATTTGAAATGATTATTCAATTACCAATTTGATAAAAACAATATAACAATTAAACATAAAACAATTTGATAAAACAATAAATTCAAACACTACTACAAAACAATTCTATTAAGTTTCCTCCTGTTCAAAATATCTCATAAATATTGTTCAAATTGCTGCCTATTCTGTTGAAGACACAGCCGACATCTTCTGAGGATAGCGTCAATCGACCGGAGTTAAAATATAGGTCTCATACGTAAATATTCGAAAGCTTCTCTCGTAGCATTCATCAGTGAATCTCGATTTTCATGCCGCGTTTAATATATTTCATTTTTCATATAGCCCCATAAGGAGAAATCTAATATCGATGAGTCAGGGGACCTTGGCGACCAGTGAATGGGACCATTATTACCAATCCACTGGTTTTGAAATCTTTCATCAAGATAAACCCTGATGGCACCTGCGTTATGACAAGGTGCGCCATCTTGTTGGAAGAAACTGTGTCTGAATTGAGCCAACGGAATTTCGTCAAGTAGTTCAGAAAGACAATCATCTAGAATTTCCAAATATCTTTGGTTATTCAAGTTACCGTCAAAAATTCGATAGGCTAGTCTTCCTCCATAAACGAAACAATAGATACATTAAAGCCGAATTTGCCTTGCTGTTGGCGAACCACCGTAACGTGATGATTTTCATTCGACCAATAACGATGATTATTTCGATCAAAAATTCCAGCGCTACGTATATGGCTTTCATCGGACCATACCACTGAACGCCCAAAATTTATATTTTCTTCCGTCTTTTGGATATACCATCTACAAAACTCAATGCGCTTCACAGCATCACCCGGGTTCAAATAATGAATAGTTTGTGGTATGTAGGGGGTATATTTGTTCTTCTTCAATATCTTGGAATGTCTTTGGAATGCCAAATGATTCTCCAATTTCTCTGCAAGAAGTATAATTATTGCTTTCTTCTACCTTTGCAAGGACACTAATTACATCGTTTTCGGCATTTTCTTTCCTATAACTTTTTGGTCTAGGCTTCTCGAAAGATCCAAAATTTCCCAAATTTTCTTTCAGTCTGCCAAATATTTTCCTACTTGGTTGTCTCCTATCGGGATACCTGATTTTTTTATCATATTGTAACTAACTGATACCCAGCAATTGGGAGATAGTGAATACCTTTCAAAATATAGGTCCTTCGCTTGATTTGCATTTGAGCCAACTTGGTAATATATACCAACCATATCTAATTTCTCGTAGTTTTGATATCCTGGATTATTATTCACCATTGTATGAAAAATTTGAAAACTTTGACAGGTAGGTGACAAGCATATTGAACAATCTGCATTTGTGATTTTTTTTTTCATAGCTACCTACTAATTAGGTCCACAGCTTCCATAGTCAATTAATAGTACTGAATATTGGTAAATGTGGTAGGTGTTACGAAACACTGTGTCAGCAATTAGGGAAATATGAAAATTTGTGAAGTGGATAATGCTGCCACATTTTTACAAGGCCTATTAATAAGAAACCTACATGAAAAAATGAAAATTACCCAAATACAGGACTAATACTCAAAACATCATATGAGTGTTATATATTTTTGAAAATCGCAAAGCTTTCTTGTTTCAAATATTGAAAAATATGTGTTCTATTTAAAAAAACATAACTTTTGGTTATATTTAAATAACGACAGCGTATTAAAGAAATCTGACTACGCCACTGGATTCTACGTGAAAAATTGTGAAAGAAACAGTTCTTACTTTTCCTCTAAGTTGAAAGATAGCTGAGATAGCAAATCTGTATCTTCAAAATAAGCGAGCTATCCCGTAAGGACATCGAAAATGGGACAGCCTGTACATTTCATATAGTTGATACAGTTGTGCTAGTAGATTTTTGAAAAGAAAAAAGTTCAACAGTCAAAGATAAAAGACAAAGATGAAATTATCCTCATAGATATAATTCCTTTTATGAATACAAACTATCTTCGTTTGAGATAGAACAATTTCAGCACTCAGGCCAATTTCAACCGAATTTAATGACGCAGCTGAAGTGGAGGAAGGTTCAAAACGTACGAAACTCGAAATATGACATACCCGAAGAGATAAATAAGAGCTTTACTCGCTCAACTCGACATTGCAAGCAGCGAATCGCCTTGGAACCTCATTTTCTGGCCCATAGTATATTATTATGGTATTGAAAGGAGAATGAACCTATATATAGAATCAGGGACGGATTGACCTAGACACAGCTGCCTTTCGAAATCTTTCATCGATCAATAATCATGCCGGTTCAAATCTGTCAAAACGGCTATATTCAGAGTATAAAATATAAATAATAGTGAATAATAGTGAATACGATAATGACGGATGGAAAATCTATGAAAATATATATTCTGGGAGATCTAAAAAAAAAATTGAAGTAAATGAAGAAATTATGGTGAAATGTAGCAAATTAAAGAAATGTATCTGAGTTTCTTGTGATTGGTGAAATGAAAAACAAGAAAAGTGAGCAAGGAAGGAGGAGAATAACAATGGGGAGATGAAACAAAAATTGATTCAGATGTGAAGCGTGGTAGACGACATGAAATAGAATACAAAAATATACATGAGTTCAATATAAAAAACAATGCAAATGTAAATTAGGAAGATATACGAACAAAAAGTGAGACAAGCTAGTAGCAGGCAAGGAATATTCTCTATGATGAGAATTTACAGAAACTTCGAGAAAGTACACAAATGACGGCAGATTGATTGCCAAGGATAATCAGGTATTCAATCACAAACTACTATCCAGACCATAGCTGATAGCACCTTCTATCATAGATTTTGAACGAAATAGTAAACAATGTTTGCAAAACACATTATCATAGCATGAACAGAAGATATTTCGGAAAATTTGTGTAGGATAATAGATTGGGAAAGTCGAAATTGGTCAATTATAGATGGGTAGATAAGTAAGGTGCATTTTCACATTTCCCATTCCTGCACAATGAAATATATTGAAAGAATATGTTCCACATATAGCATCCTTGATAATACATATTATTCATGAATGATACCCAGGCTTTCCATGTTTTCGAATCATCCAGAGCAAGAGTATCATGCCATGAAACCGATTCAGCAGAAAAGGTAAAACGAAGGAAAGAGAGAAAACGGAACAAAAGTGTATAGCATATAGTGCAGCCAGGCACAATCAGAAATTATGTGAGCAAAACGGAATTCGAACGAACAGATATCAATATCACATGCCAGGTATGCAGCCCATAATATATGCCATACAGGGTTTTTCATGATGAGCGTCGATAGTAACAATTATTGTTGGAATCGGAGGGACAATCTTAAAATAGATGAAGGCTATAGGACACCTAAAAAACGGTTCGATATCGGAATAGGGATATCTGAACGAAACCATACTGAGATTGAAAGTTCGAAAATGTCAAAATACACAGGGTGTTCCATTTGGAAAAGTTGACTTCCAGCCACTTTTTCATGTGATCATTTCATCTGTAATATCCAATCACTCTGTATGAGAAAAATTCAATCAGGCTCAGAGGTGAGAATCTCATGATCACTCCACTCTGTTTCGAATTTCATCGTCCTAGTACCGCACAGTCCAAAATTAACAACATTTCTTGTAGTTCGTATTTGGACATGAAAAATTAAAGAATAATTTTTATCTCGGGAATGATCATAGATAGGTATAGAGAAATAACAGATGAAGTTGTTGAAAATGTGATAGGATCAATGAAATGATATATTATACCGGATGATTCATTTGAAAAATAGAAGTTTCTACTGATTCCTGGTAGAAGCGGCAACGTCGTATCATCGAAAATATTGCAGATGAATCAATCATGTTCAATTCACGCTCATCGTGAAGAGCCATGTTTGCTTGCGTAGAAATGAAATATCTCGAATTAATCAGGCAATAATTCAAGAATGAATCAGGCAATAATTCAAGAAACTCAAGGCATCAACCTCTTTTTCAAATCCCTTTCAGTTTCAGCTTTTCGGCATGTATTCACATTCGAACGATTTTCAAATCAGCACCATTTATGGTTCGAATGCCTCACGCTTTGGCTTCTTCAATCCAATCAAAGATATCTGGAAACGCTTTCTCAATGAATGTGTTCACTGCTAAAGAAACGGAGGTCGGGTAGAAGAGGCTTGATTCTAGAGCATTCTATCCACAATCCTTACTGACCTACCCACATTTTCCTGCACCAGTTCCCTTCCAGCTTTTTTCTTAATGATTTTTCACATCAAATTTTCTTTTCACGTATGAAATTTCGATACGACGATTTGCTTAAGAAATAATTTCAACAGTATTGGTCCTTGGCTATAGAGTTCAAGTGGCAAAATTGTCGGATACGGAAATCATGTAGAATGGAATGGCAGTATCCAACAAAAAAGTAAAAGCGAAAAATAAACAGAATTTTGTGGCAGTTGAAATTTTGATATGTACTTTTGAAATACAACAAATACAAAACATAACAAGAAGCCAGTCAGAAGAAGTTGCTCGAAATTGTTTGTAACTACACAAATAATCAGGAAAAGAGACATAGCAATATTAGTACAATTATGAAAACATACACTTCTTTCTCATTTTTGAATCTGCAATTTCCTTAGAGAAATTGCTTTTAATCAGAAGTATTCCCAGAAAATACATTATTTTTTATTAAATCAGGAGACATCAACTTCACGGGCATGTACGGGATTTGAATCTAGAAATAAATCCATGATCTCTTCATTAACTTCACTTATGACGTTCAATATTCCTGAGCAGCTCGAGATTCTCCCAGGCAGATAATTCACAGGTATACCTAGAAGTTTAACGCTACCAGTACCTGTAAAAAAAACTTCATTTTCATTCGCAATATGCTAGTTAGTTATCATTATCATTTTTGAGAGCATGCAACGAACGGAAGGCTCTCGCGGAGAACATAATCAAATAGAAAACGAAGACAAGGTAGACTATATTGGCAGAATGCGGCGTAGCTTCTTGATTAATTCGGCGAAATAATTTGTTCAGGCTGGCTCTGCTTCCCAATTACCTTTTGTCCTTATTAAATTAAAGTAGGGTAGTGCAGGGCATTTTAATTTTTGTTTCTATCCCATTTTCTTCTTCACACGCTCCCATAACCAGAGGCGTACGGTCAGATAGGATTCTAATCCTGCATACATAAAATGCGTCATCATGAAGAACTTCTTCGTTAGTCTGCTTCCCGAAGTAATCGTTATCAACATCGGGTTCGGAGTTTTTGATTGATTCTATTCCGTTGGAGAGTTCGAAACGTTCATTCTACGAAGATTCACATCTTTCAGATGGTGAAGTATTGGGCAATCAGAACCAAATGAAGCGAACATGTAAATTTAACATTTAGCTACACATTCATATTATTGAATATTTCAGTAAGTGCTTGAAAGTTGTGGAATCTCCGAAGGAGTTCTTTCGGTCAATTCATGATTCCAGATACCCATCAGTTATTCAGCATCAAATCGTATATTTCCATCATATCTATGTTTGTGTTGTTCTTCTACCAGCTGTTATGTTTATCATCTATACTATCTCACTTTTCTAGTTTTTGTGGAATTTTCTCGCCTCATTTCTGAAAAATGAAACAGGAATCATAATAATCATCTCAATATATCTGTAGTAAGGACAGACTTATGTCAGTGACGAACGACAAATAGAGAATTTCTATGCTATGCTATGTTATTCCCTAACCTGAATTTTGTGTAACGGATTCTGACCTAAATAAGGATAGATTCGAATCGAATGAATTGAAATGGATAATGCTTTCATGAGCAGGTCTTATGAACCAACCAAAGCAAATTTGTCCTGAATATGGTAGATAATTCCAGTCAGAGAACTCAAAGATCACATGCGGTCTGAACGCGATTTCCAGCACAAATCGTATGAACGTATAACAGAATCGCAGGATGACTGCCAAACCAGAATAGGATTGGATTGGTGATAAATCTATTACAAAAATGACAGTAACAGGAATCTGTGATAATCCTTTTCCGAGTGGAAAATCTCGCGGAATGTATTCTCTGACCAAACCCAATGAAAATTGCAAAATGTGATAAAGTGATTCTGTGACATATATTCTTGTTTATCTGGCCATAGAGAATGGGTTATATCATACAAGTTGATTCATTTGAGATGGCGGAAAATCAGTGGGTTGTTTCCCCAAAATAAGTTGAAGTAATGTTGTATTGAATAAAAAATAATGGATGAAATAGAATGAAAAATGCCTCATAATCTTCAGCAATCGCCATACATTGGATCCATCCGTTATAGTGATAGTGTGCTAATGATCAAATTGCATCACGATATACAAGCGGAGCTGGTAAGGTTGGAAATGTGACTCTTCGTTTTGCTCAGTTGGAAAAACACCAAACATACTGATTACGTCACTATAGTGAATTCAATATTCTGTTTCTCGAGTACATATAGGATCACATTTTTAGGGGACAAGCTACATATATTACAACTGGTTTGGTTGACTCCTATACTTTGACGATATGGCCGAGAACAACGTTTCCAGCTGATTTTTCACTGCCCAGATTTGATAGTGACTCAGTGTTATCAACACGTCGATACACAAAATAAATCATCTAGATTGTTTTGGATATAAGCTCCTCAATTTTGATCATTTGACATGCTACAGACTCGAAATGAAACAATTCGAAAATAGAGATAACATTTTTCGTAGTTAATTTGTTCACCTATCCCGTGGTCAGATTCATTTTCATGCTCCTGTAGATCTTCCAGTTATTACCTACCTCATATTCTGACTCGAACATGTTCGAATGTTTGTTTTTGAAATATTATAATTCAAAAATGATGGAGTAATAACTGGTGCTGGTATAAAGTATCATCAAAAACAAATACCTATTTAATGAAAACCAAAAACAAGGAGATAATTCTAATACTGAAGATGTTCACTGAACAAAGAATCACAAGAAATAAATTGAAATAAATTTGAATCAATAGGTTCGTGAAATATATGAATATGAAATTGAAATTTGAAAGATATGTATACATACATATGTTGAGAAAATCCTTCCATTCCAATTCAGAAAGTTCAGACCTGACCTTCAAAAAGACTGCGAAATTTCCAAGCGTTACAGAAATTGCTATCGGACCACCCATATATATATATATATATATATATATATATATATCATTTATATATTATTTATCATCCACTGAATCCTTTTTTTGAAGTCTGTCAGTGAATTCAAGTCAAGTGAAGCAATTCAAACACTTGGCGTTTGGCCCAACTTAAATACTCATTCGAAGTGAGGGCAGTGAATTTTGATTTGGTCTTTTTTCCCTCGGCCTTTTGCTCGAGCACCTAATTCAAAGTTTCAGTAGGAAAGTTTCAAGTCCGCAGAACTTTTAAATCCGATTCGTTCGTCCAAATGCTCATTAAAATATGCTTAGATCGGTGAATGGATCTAGAACAGAACCGATTAATTTTACGAATTAAATTCCGTATGTGCAACAAACAAAACACGAATGAACGACTCATTGTTCTCTGAGTTGATACACAAATCACAAACGTTCATTCACTTCTATTCCGGAACGAATATGAATTCGCGTTCGCTATGAAAATGAGGAATAATAACTTCCGGTGATAAATCATAAATGAAGAGAGAATCGAACAATATTCTGAATATGGATATTGCTATTCAGCGAGAGTATCAATATATAGAACAACTTTCCATCAGTTACCAGTGCTGTTATATTTCGTATAATGAAGAGAAAAGCAATCCGGAATGATACGTTCAGATTTGTTCTTTTCGAATAGATATTGAATTTATCTAGCCTACTCAAACTATAAATAAAACACGGCATGAAGTATAGTGTATATTGGTAACTCAATCAACTAATCGATCACTACTACTAACTTGATTAACAAAAAGAATGTCGTAGTAACAAATAGAATGACCATACTCGCGAATTTTCAACCAGTCCATTCAAATTCTCGCACAGCCGACTCTGGCTTGTCTAACCAGGATACTTTGCAACACTGGCATAGTGGCAGCATCACAAGGTCGGTTGGCTTGTTTACGTGTGATGTTTATTATTGTTTATTTATTATCCCACACCATCGTTTCAAAAGTCACTTCCCCTTATTAGATCTAAGCTATTCAATTTTCTGATTTCACGTATAAAGAGTGTAAAAATTTTTTCCACCTTCAAACAAAAGGTAAGAGAATATCTTTTGGATGGTTGTTTCTACTCTACCGACGAGTATTTTGAGAGCTCATGTTCTTTTCAGTAGTGCTACTTATCGACATGTATTTTGTCTAGGTTAGTTTCTTATGTACCTGCTATATATTTTATATGCTTATAGATATTATCATAAATATGTGTGTGTTTCATGTTCAAACTGTCGATTCCTATATCATTGTGAAATGATCATTTACAATTATTGGATCATTGAAAACTTCGAAACAAAACTTGTATATATTTTTCACTTTGCAATCAGTGGTAGTTTATTGAAAATCAATTATGTCAGTGCTTATTGTTCCAGGGAAATTTCGTTTTAATATATTATTCTTCGCGTCCTTTCCATTCTCATCCTATCCCCAATAAATAGGCTCGACCAGTTCCGTATTTGGCCTACTCGTAATTCTTTCCGAATTTCCACTCCGCAAAAATTCAATACCAATGCTAACCCGATAATGTCGAACTTAATCGTTGACTGAAATGGAATCTTTACTGAGATCATCCAAATCCCGCTTTGTTGGAAAATGCCTTCCGAAAGACAAGCGAATTTTGAGTAATGAGATATTGGTTTTGCCAACTGAGGAAAGTAATATGAATCTATACTTGTACGTCTAGTGTTCTCTTGAAATAGTCTTGAAAACATTACATCTATAGATATTCTGGGATATGACTCTTCACGAATCATGGGCTGATCATCGGATACACACCACAAGAAAGAGCCAACACTTTTGCCCAAATGTTTGTACTTTTGATCCACAAGGCCAAGACCTTCCTAATATCGCTACAATCCATCCAATCCGATCTTTAATAGTTCTTCACGTGATGCGTCTGTGAACTGCCAACGTACAGAGTTTCATGAGAAACCCTTATATATTGCTATTAATCAGGTTCTATGTCAATAAATATACGCCGATAGGAAGCAGCAATCTGCATCGAGTTGTTCATGGAATAACAGCCCCTGTTATATTTCACACCTGCAGGTTTATATTTCCTGAACTAGTCCTGTGAATATGAAATTTCCGGCCTGAGAATAGGCCCCAAAACTGGAATGATTGGGTGCATGAAAAAGTCATTCACTCGAAAATCAGAAGTTCTGTTTATGCTAGTAAAACAAGTGAATAATCTAGTCGGTCAGTTTCTCCATGATTCGATCGCAGTTCCTGGAAATTCATGTTGATATGGCAGGTCACAGGAAGACCTGATGAATTGTGGAAGCAGCATTCTATTGCTGACCATTTTGACATAACAACTGCTCATGCATGTTGGACTTTCAGTCTCGGAGAAAATTAAAGGTGATTTCGATTTTCGAGGTTCACATGCATCTTTGCATATATCTATGGATTTTTTGATTTCCCAATATGAATTATCATTTTGGTATAGCCATCAGTATTCGAATTCATTCTTTATTTCGGAGTTTGCCTTTTTTTAGCACATGGGATTCTCCAATCATCCAATCCAATCCATAGTTTTTCTTCGATTTCTTGTATGCCTTCTTGATATGGCAGTAACTGTAAGTCAACTTCTACTTTAGTTGTACTATCCAGAGCACGAAATATCAGGTGGCTACATAGGTTACATTACTATAAGTATTCAATATCTACTCTTATCCAACTTCCTTACCTCACTCAACCTGAATATATCTAAGAAATTCCAGCAAAAAAGCTCAAATGTGAGAAGTTCTATAGAATGCATGATATCTTGTATCATAGAAGATATACAAGATCTCACGAGAATATTGGTGTTATCTTCAAGGAAACAGTAGCTGAAGAAGCTTGTGTCACAGAATAGCCCATAAGTTTTTTTTCGTGCTTGGATCACCTGTCCATACAATACAACAGTTTATTGTTCTTCATAAACTTTACAATCATAATGGAGCAAGTTGATGCAAGCAAGTCACACTCCAGCGACAATATAGTTATATCAAGTAAGAATATCCATCCGATTGAAACTATAACTCATAACCTCGGTTCGAACATGTCTTCCCAAATAGCTCATTGATGAGATTTTTCCATTTGAACTTCAAAATCTATATCGTGAACTCTGCTTCAAGAATTATTATTTTATCTTACAACGACGATTTATATTTTTCGTTACTTCAAAGGAAATATCATACGATGATGGCTGGAGTGAAATCTTCAAAGAAAATCGAATACAGAAATAAGAATATGCTTTGATGTCGACTATTCTGCGACCGATTGAAGACTAATCGTATCTGAAACTCTGCAAAACTCTTCAGCTCATTTGCCTTAGCGGCGTCGCTGTTTTTTCGTTAATTAATTTCCTAGAGCGATCAAGACTTTATAGATTTGCTTTCTTATCGTTCTTTCTTCTTATATAACAGTAATTAGTAATTGATTTCCTCATTTGAACCGTTCTCCTTCATTCAGGGATTCCACATCAGAATGAGAAGTTGTTTTTGAACATCGCGTCGACTTGATATTGAGAAATAACTTGAAATCTAGTGTTCGATCAGGTTCATGTCGGAAACAGATGTCTTATCTACAAAATCACGAACGCACTAAAAAGACATGACATGAGAATGAAGTAATAATTATCTACTCCGAGTGTCAATTATACATAATAACATATACATAATTACCAATTCGAAGGGAAAACCAACCAACTGTATGATGATGTATAAACGTCACTTCGAACTGATAATTAGAATTTCATTTTCGTTGAGAATATTTGTTTAGCGCTTTGGTACGAAATGGTAATATACAATATATGAAAATAATGCTTTTATTGTCAACAATTATTTGGAGAGTAGAAGTATGCAGAAACAAAAAATACCATTAGCAATAAAAAAAATGTGTTGACAAAGGCAGAGTTCGCACTAACTGCAGAAAGCAGAGATCAGCGCTTTTCCACTCAACCTCAAATAAAAAAGTAAAGAAAAAATGAAAACAGAAATAAAGATATCCATATAATTTATATAACGGTCGATATATATGTATGTAAATATGTATCGAAGATTTCCATTGAACGAGGAGGCATTGTATTGAGTAGTCGCAGGTACTCAGTGACATCACTAGCCTCTCCAATGACTCAAATTAGAGGTATCGCTGGAGAGGTTAGTGTCGTCATCACATTATGGAGGGTACCGCTGTATGAGAGGTTAGAGGGTGTCACACGTCATTGGAGAGCAAAGTGACGTTTTATCATTTTGTTGAAGTCGCGAGTGTTAGGTTTGGTACATTTTGGTGAATGCACTGATATTGGTTATGATGCGTTTTGGCGAAGTCTCTTTTGTTAGATTTGATGCGATCTTAGGCGATGCAGAACCTGTGATCTGGTACTACTGAATATATATACATATATATACAGAGTGAAACAAAAATGTGTACCAAGGTTTCTGGGGGTGATAGACCATTGAAAAATAAGTGTAGTTTGATGATTAAACTCATGGCCCAAAATGCATATTAAGGGAGATATATCCTTCCAAAGTTGATAAAATTAAAATAATTTCTCCGCATAACTTCTGAACGATGAAAGCCACCCGATTGAAATTTTGTGCATGAATGTATGTTGTCAAAATACATTTTTTCGTCACACTTCCACATTTCTGATATTGTTATAAAAGGTGTTTTTTCAGAGGGTGACTCATGATTTTTTGTAGAAAACTTTTTTCCCTGTATTATTTTCGGTGAAAAAACATTCGATGGAGCGATGAAAATTACATGAAAAAGGTACTCTTATTCAAATACAAAAAATTGAGCCGTTCGTGAGATATTTGAGTTTTTGTAGTTACATCATGATATCAGCAGATTGATTTTATTCATCGCGAGATTCATCGGTATAACGATATTTCAGCAGGCCATGAACAATTTTGTTTTTAATTTTGTCGATAATATCACCTCCCTGTGCCACGTTACTGAGCAATAAGTACATAGCATAAGTCTGTCCCAACAAGGTTTGAATAAAAATAAAAGTTTGATAATGTTTTTGGTACTTTTAATTAATACATAATTTTGAATGGAAGAAAAAGGAAAAAAACAAATTAAAGTAGCTGTTCGAAATGTCCACTGGTTTCGGTTATACATAATCTGAGGCGTTTACGTAAATTATTCATCAAACCGTTCATAGTTTGGTGATCATTTTTCAACAACGTAAATTCGTTCACAATTTTTTGCCTCAGCTCCTCAACATTCCGAATTTCGCTTGAATAAACCCTAGATTTCATGTAACCCCAGATCGAAATATCTAGTGGATTGAGGTCAGGCCAGGAAATAGGAGCGTCTATGCCTCGTCCTATCCACCTATCAGGAAAATTATCATTTAGCCATTCACGTACAACTCTTACATAATGAGGTGGTGCTCCATCATGCATAAAGCATATTTCCCTACGTATGTTGAGAGGAATGTCTTCTAATATCGTACCCAACTCATTTTCTAAGAAGTTGAGGTACATTGCAACATTCAGAGACCCTGGGAACATGTAGTATCCAACGAATTTGTCTCCTAAAGTCGCAGCCCAGACGTTCACTTTGAAATTATATTGAAAATGCGTTACTTTAACAACGTGTGGATTTTCGTCAGCCCAGAAATGAGTGTTGCGCGAATTGAAAACACCGTTTCTAGTAAAAGTTGCTTCGTCTGTGAACAATATTTTGTTTAAAAACTCAGGACATCTTCGAGTTCGTTCCAGCAACTCTTCGCAAAATCTCAATCTTATTTCATTGTCTCGTGGTAACAGTTCTTGTACCTGCAAATAATGATAAGGGTGTAGCTGTTGCTCTTTGAGAATCCTGGTTACATTCGCTTGTGCTGTGTCTATTCGTCTTGGTAATTTCCTTGTACTTATTTCCGGATCCTGATCCACAGTATTTAATTCTTCTTCTTCAACTTCTACAGTTCTCGCACTTCTGGGTCGGCCACCATTTCTATTATTGGTTTTCAAACATCCTGTTTCACGCAGTCTTTGTACAATCCTCAAAATTGTTCTCAAATTTGGAACGCGTCGAGCGGGAAACATCTCTGCATATCGTCTCACAGCAGCATTTGCATTTCCGAAGCACTCGCCAAGCATTAGAAGCATATCAGTTTGTTCAGAGAACGAATAACCTGCCACATTTCTTGAAATCTCAGTTGATAATCGCAGTGATAAATGACACAAAAAAAACCACACGAACAAATCGACTACAACAATGTTGACTCGAATGTTGATGACATGAACGTCAAAATTGAGAACAAAATCATTCATCATGGCCTGCTAAAATATTGTTACCGATGAATCTCGCGATGAATAGAATCAATCTGCTGATATCATGTAACTACAAAAACTCAAATATCTCACGAACGGTTCAATTTTTTGTATTTGAATAAGAGTACCTTTTTCATGTAATTTCCTTCGCTCAATCGAATGCTCCTGTTTTTTCACCGAAAATAATACAGGGAAAAAAGTTTTCTACGAAAAATCATGACTCACCCTCTGAAAACACCCTTTATAACAATATCAGAAATGTGGAAGTGTCACGAAAAAATTTTATATATTTATGTATTTTGACAACATACATTCATGCACAAAATTTCAATCGGGTGGCTTTCATCGTTCAGAAGTTATGCGGAGAAATTATTTAAATTTTATCAACTTTGGAAGGATATATCTCCCTTAATATGCATTTTGGGCCATGAGTTTAATCATCAAACTACACTTATTTTTCAATAGTCTATCACCCCCAGAAAGCTCGGTACACATTTTCGACTTACCCTGTATATATATATATATATATATAACGATATATATATATATATATATATCGTTTCTTCCAAGACTTCACTGTAGTATTGACTCTCTGAATCAGTCGTTCGAGTCGGAATTTCCACAAGGATTTGTCTTGGCACCAACTTTGTTTTTGCTCCACATCAATGATTTGTTGGAGGTGGCAAGTCGAAGACAGGTCAATGTTTTGAATGATGACCTGGCAAGATTACTGGAATAGGGATCTGAGAATCTAGTAGAGTTCAACACAACAAATCGTAGTCAAATGAGGTCTTTAAAATCCATGCATCACCATGCATTGGTATCACCAACAGCGCTCTCTCATGGGACGATCATGCGAGGTCCATTGCGTGAACTGCTTCACGCCAATTCGAACTGTACATTCACATATCATTCACATAAGTTCACCTCCCGAACTTATGCTGAAGCTCTCAGATTCTCTTCGAAAAGTTTTTTGCCTGATCCATGATACAACATTCAAGAATTCATTGACCTCTCTAGAACATCGTTGGAAGGTGAGCAATCTCTCCCTCTTTCAGATATTCCCATCGATATTTATGCCGGATTATATGGAGCGAAATGTATCTTCAAATCGATCCCAATATTTCCATGTGATGACACTTGGGGATTTGATTCTCAAGCGGACTGCCTTGTATACGATTTCAACTTTCAAGATCACAAAAATATACCAATTACTGAGCTACCCTCTATGATATGAAAGTCAAGGAGAATATCGAACATACTTTCTAGATTGACTTATATGTACCTATAAAGATTCGTCCGTTGTATTCTGAAATATTTGGATAGACTCGTTTGTTTCGAAAGTTGATACATTATACTTCTATTGTACGGACTATTTGAGGTGGATATTGAAAGAATGTTTTGTCCTAATGAAGAAATTGATAGTCTACACAATCAAAACTCGGTTAGGTTGTGGACAGATCCTCATCATATATAACTCTGGATCTCGAATATTAATAGTTATACTATATTTCAATCTATCGAATCCTCATTTGAAATGACAAAAAACTGTAAAAATAAAGCAGAAAAAGTGATTATCCCAGTCGGAACTCGAGGGAATCAATCTCATCGCAATCCAACGCTTGAGTTCAAACTATGTCTTCGTGCCATATGGACATACTTTCGGTTCATAAACTACTATAATAATAATAATAATGATAATAATAATGATAATAATAATGATAATAATATTTATTTGCAGAATGAGCAGAAAATAACAAAATAATCAGTGGGGTACATTTCAAAATATATAAATCATACTGCAAAACAGGAATGACAGGCAGTAAAACTGATACGAGTGCCAATCCTGGAGACTAGCATAAAGAAAAATGCATGTACCTCGCATGTGAATGAACAAAATGGAGATGGCAAAATTACTCATTTTTCAATTCAATCATTTGCTTGAAATAGCATATTTCTGTAACTATTCCTGAATTTAGTCGCTGACAGTGCTTTGAAATCTGTAGGAACCCGGTTGTAAAAGTGGTAAACTGTGTAGGTAAAGGACCTTTCAAATATGGAAGTTCGATGGAAAGGTGGAGATATGGATCCCCTAAATCGAGTGTTTACATTATGAACATCACATCTAAAGGTTATTTTATCATAAAGATATGGAGGTGTTTTGTATAATAATATTTTGTGACATAAAGTTACTGTATGCAGTTCTCTTCTTGCAGACATATTGAGCCATTTTGTTTCTTTCAACTCGTATGTTATGTTTTCATATTTCCTTATCCCATGAATGTATCGAAGACATGATTTCTGAACCCGTTGAATGCGATTAATCTCGTTATTTGTAAGGCAAGGGCCATATACAACATCACAATTTTTGAATCATTATTAGTCTTAAATTCGTGTCACAACTCAGACTCCTTTCATTTCCGAAATTGTAGGAAAAATCTGTAGATTCTTCTCAAGGTACCTGTACTTGTATACAGGGTGTCCTTAAAAGGTCTTTACAAAAAGCTACCACATATTCTTCAGACCAAAACAATTCGATACAAGCAAACTTACCTCAGTAAAAAGTTGCTTAGTTTGGGCGCTAGACGGCTCTGAAGTTGAAATTTTCAAATCGATTTTGCTTCATAACTTTTGAACGGCTCATGAGATTTCTTTCAAATTTGGTACGTTGGCAAAGACCCATCGGGCAATGAAACTCATATCATAATCATAATGAATATCATTCCATGGGCGTAGAACTTGTTTTTTTCAGTAAATAAACATCTAAAACTCCTACGCCAATGGAAAAAAATTAGTTTCAATATGAAATCTAAATTATTCAACTCATTCACTACAAAAAAGGTACTCTTGACAAAAGTCGATTCCTCTCATGGTTTCGACAAAATTTTAATTTTAGTGATTCAGAGCATAATTAATAATAAAACGATTAACAGATATTTCATAAAAATTGTTCAAAATGTTCACCATTTTCACGTATACAAAGATTTATACGACGCAAAAAGTTGAAATGTACTCTTTGCATAACTTCTTCATCGCCTGTAAGATTATTCGTCGCCTGTTGGATACGTTGCCATAATTGTTCTACAGTATTCACAGGGGTCTTGTAAACCGTAGACTTGAGATAACCCCATACAAAATAATCCATCGGTGTTAAGTCTGGAGAACGTGGTGGCCAATTCACGGGTGCATCATTACCTCTACCTATCCATCTGTCTGGGTACTGTTGGTTTAAAAAATTCCTAACATCCACCGAAAAATGTGGTGGAGCTCCATCGTGCATAAACCACATATCTACCCGATGTTGGAGTGGTAAATCTTCCAACAAATTTGGCAACGTATTTCGTAGATGTTGTAAATACATGTCTCCTGTTAATCTTTGTGGAAGTATGACAGGACCAATTATAAAATTTCCTATTATTCCAGCCCAAACGTTGATTTTGAATTCGTGTTGAAAATGGTTTATTTTAATGGAATGAGGATTTTCAATTGCATAAACGTGTTCATTATGAAAATTAGTTATTTCTCTTCTCGTGAAACAGGCTTCATCAGTGAACAAAATATTCTTTCCAAAGTTCAGATTCATTTCTCTTTGCAAATTAGTGAACCTACAAAACATCAGACGACTTTGTGAATCATGGATTAATAAATCTTGAACTGGCGTCTTGTGGTATGGGTATAATAATTGTTCTCTTAGTACTTCATGAACGGCATTCCTAGAACGATTCTGGATTTTCTTCAATACGGTCTAAAATTTCTACTTCGACTTCGGGAATCCTTACATAACGCTGTCTTCCATAATCACCAGTTCTAGGAGCAAAATGACCGGTCTCCCGAAGACGTCTCTCAACTGCAGCAAAGGTTGGGTGGCTTGGTACGCGACGATTTGGAAACCTTGCCGAATACACCCTCACACTCTCTCGACCATTTCCTTGACAATATCCGAATACCAATAACATATCGGTGTATTCTTCATTGGTGTATTGTACGGCCATGATAAATCAGAAAAGTCCGATATCAACAATCAACGTCAATAAAACTCGACAAATCAACACAGATGAAACTATGGAAACCAAGAATATGAATATCACTGTTTTCGAGCAGATAATAATAGTCTTCAGAAAAAAAAACCAGTGCTACTTATTTTCAATAGAAATAACCTATGCAAAAAGTACATCTCAACTTTTTGCGTCGTATAAATCTTTGTATACGTGAAAATGGTGAACATTTTGAACAATTTTTATGAAATATCTGTTAATCGTTTTATTATTAATTATGCTCTAAATCACTGAAATTAAAATTTTGTCGAAACCATGAGAGGATTCGACTTTTGTCAAGAGTACCTTTTTTGTAGTGAATGAGTTGAATAATTTAGATTTCATATTGAAACTAATTTTTTTCCATTGGCGTAGGAGTTTTAGATGTTTATTTACTGAAAAAAACAAGTTCTACGCCCATGGAATGATATTCATTATGATTATGATATGAGTTTCATTGCCCGATGAGTCTATGCCAACGTACCAAATTTGAAATAAATCTCATGAGCCGTTCAAAAGTTATGAAGCAAAATCGATTTGAAAATTTCAACTTCAGAGCCGTCTAGCGCCCAAACTAAGCAACTTTTTACTGAGGTAAGTTTGCTTGTATCGAATTGTTTTGGTCTGAAGAATATGTGGTAGCTTTTTGTAAAGACCTTTTAAGGACACCCTGTATATCACCCTCTCCTCCCATACATAAAAGGTGAATGCTCCCTTGGTCGCAGCCTAGCGATGCTTTGCGGTACACCAAGATCTACATTTCAAAATCTCCGACTGAACGTGAGTTTTAAAATAATTCCATTTGGAAGCGGAAGCTGAGAGACGCACAAATTCAGTCAATTTATCTTCGAGACATCGAAGCACAGATATATACGTTCATCGAAATTTACAGCCTCATCTCGTACATTGAAGTATAGTAAACTTGGGGGAACAAAAGACGTCGTCCGACTTACAATACTCTCCTCGACTCGAACCAGAGCCCATAAATAGAGCCACAGGAGTTGTTTGATTGGATAAAGAAGCCATTGTAAAGTAGCAACGGCCCATTAAAGGGCCACTTGAGGGGTCGAAAGGGACGCTTCGTGATACGTGCCTCTGCGGTCCGCCATCCGACTCCGGAGGGAGAGAAGGATATACCCCGGACCCCGAACTTGGCCGTTATGTCTCTATCGATGCAGGCTTCATATATAGTTACGGTCTAACGAGGACACTTAGGCTGAGGATATAGTCGTTTGGCTCCTTGCCGATTTTCCCAGAGCTCCTGATATCTGCACACTTTTCGGTAAATGAAAAAGTTCCGTTCACATCGGTCGGTTCACCATCTATTTCATATGATAGGTGCTGTAGAGTCTTATTATTCAATCATATAAAATGGAAAATAGTTATTTAACCAACTAGTGAATTGATAAAGACGATGAATGATCGAGATATTTCACCGTGCGAGCATAGCGAGCACGTTAATGTTGGAGATCATTAAGCGCTACTAAATATGAGAGTTGGATTCTTCCAGCAATGAAACAGAGTGAACTCACTATTGGTGTATATCAGGATTATCCAGTTGCTATAATAAATCAATCTGTACAGTCATGAAAGTCAATTATCAGCCATTGTGACTTCGACATTTGTCAAAACTATAAATGCAAAACACATTTTTTGTTGAAAACTACGTACATCAACGAGAATCACCGAAACATCCTATGAGCTGTTTGAACATGTGAATTGATGTGAAACATCAATCAATGTTCACATGTTTGAACATGTTCAAACATGTGAACATTGATTGATATCCATGGATTCGGAATGGCTCATTTCTCACTCGTGCCAAACTTTGCAGCACTCACCAAGGCTCGTGCTCATTACTCGTGTAAATTGAGTACATACCATTTCGTGCTCTTTTTATAATAGTGTAGTGAGAAAATACTGGACAAACGATTATATAACGAACGAACGAACGAAATATCTGCTTGCCATGAAAAAATCGTTATCAGCCACAAAATCATTGATTGATGACAAAAGATTCGAACTTGTCTCCTAAACTAATGAGTTTTCGTGATTATTGATATTTCTCATCTGTGTATCGACAATAGTTTAAGAAAAATAATAATGATAATGAGTGATACTCTAATGATTTGTAATTACGATAAATAGTTGATGACTTCCATAACTTCAATTTTTCTTATAAAAACGAGAGAATGCATCGATTGAATACTGTTAGCATTAATCGGACAAAATATCCATACGATGCAACATTGGTTGCATCGCGCATCGAATGACTGACCTTCATTGTATATTCACCAACAATCAATCAATCAATCTCTTTTTCTGGTACATTTCCAGGCTAGAAAGTTCGTCTTCACAAGAAAAGTGCTACAAATTTGACGGACGCAAACTCGACAGAGGCTGATTCTTTGTATCGATATCTGATAACACAACAGGTCACAAAAATTAGTAAGCGCTGGAAATAACTTCAAGAGTAGAAGAATTCGAGGATTCCTGGAATAGCTCTCTACAGTACTTGTGAGGCCTACAGGAATCGCAGATGTGGCATAGATTTGGAATTTCCTTCACTCTTGTAAGAACTGTAAAAGAAGAAAAAATATGGGGATTCTTCAATAACATTTTACTTAAAATATCTAGGAATATTCATATCTCCAGTTTTTGTGTGGGATTCTTCTTCCTCGTTCTTGAAGAATAAAATGGGACTATTGAAAATTATATTTGTAGTAATAAGGACAGATTTGTGATCTGCTCCAAATTCTTGCGCTTGATAAACCTTTAGTTATCTAACAGATGAATCATCAATCTCAAATCTGTCGTATAATAACTTCCATTTTATTTTTGAAAATCCCACACAAGAGAATAACTTACAGACTGTTTATCTGGAAACGCTCGTTACATAACTTGTAGGTCTTCATGCATTGCAATGTGGCATCGGTTTGAAATTTGCCTACGTTCCCTGAAAATACATATCTTCCTGGCTACTCTTACTAAAATATACAAGTCTGATAAATGAAACAATGTTTTAATCTTCGACATATTCATTGGTAGTAGGCAAACCATTATACATTTTATCTGGCTGTGCTGCTGTGTAGTCTCCAATAGTCAATTCACCGAAATCAATCCTACGTCGGAGCGTTTCGCATAGACGAAGCGAGATACTCGAAACAACAATATTTCTTTGTACAGAGCATGTATACGGAATTCGAAACCCTCTGAACGTGTATTCTATTGTTCTTCCTACATTATACTCTTCACCATTGACATTCGCGATTAAGTTATATTCGTCTCTCATTCCTCTACAATCAACATGATGCAGATCAAAATTGAGTTTCTGGAGATTCAACACTTCAAACCGGTCTGAGACCAACAAACGACAGCTCAATTTATGTCATATTTGGACTTAGATGTGTTGTATTTTCCATTCAGAGGATGAGAATGGTATTTAGGAGGAAATTCTCGATACTACTATAGTATAACTTAGATAGTTCTTTGGTGTTCTTTGGTGTTCTTTGGTGGCTGTGATCAGGATTTTTTCATGCGAAAGAAATTCCTTATGTTCCTGTTTGAGTGGAATTCTGAGATGAGACCTGAGATGATCGCTCTGAAATATCGTCAGTGGTTTAGCACACACAATTCATTTTCTCAAATAGAACATGAACCCTATTTCATTTCACGTATTATCATTTTGAAACAGTATATAGCAAATTATTAGTTTCTCAGAAAGTAGCTCATATTCTCATGGCAATTTGAAAATAATGAAAATATTCTAGAAGCGTACGATTGCATGTGGTTGTGATATAGAAATGAAGACTCACTGTTCCTATATGTGTCCTTCATTCATCTTGACCTGTGAGACCATAACCTCTGTAGAGCAATTAACTCATTATCTGCACTTATAACGCTTATTTCTTACTTACCCTCTCAATATAAGCATATCTTGAAACGATTGATTGGAATAGAGTTCATGTGAGCCCTTTAAAAACGCATATTCGAATCAATTGAGACAGAATGGGTTGTTGAGACTCCCGACCAAAGTTTCTCTGAGATTTGGAAATTATCTGTCAAATGAAGGTTCTTTCTTGTTTCATCAATTACCGTTCGATAGATCATATTTTTAAATCATTAGGGAATTCAATTCGTTTATGAAATACTACTAATGAATCATTTTCAATCGGAAAAATCGGGTTCTTTCAATTCGGGTTCTTTCAATAGACAAGCCATGCTTTCCAGAGTTCCGAGGGTATGAGATTCGAACTCGTCAGGGGTATTGAGTTCGAAAGTTGGAATTATTAAATCATCATCCATCTTCATCAGGTTCATCAGGTGAGTCCAACGCAATCTATAGATGCAAAAATAGAAATATTTCTGAGGAATCGAAATGAATGGAAACTAAGTGATCGTATACTCAGAATCGTCCGAATGGATCTGAAAGAGTGCAAATCAAGTGAGTGTCCGACCGGACGTGGTGGGACAATATGAAATATTGGAAACTTTTTTAATTCTTGAATCCAACGCCCTTGCCCAGTTTGAATCTCATACCCTCGAAACTCTGGAAACCATGGCTTTTCTGATGGATACGTTAACACCAGGTATGGAATATTCAACCTCGAATATTATACATGTATATATATCCAAATTCAGGTGATTGACAAATGAAAGATCCATTGCGATTTCAGGATAGGTATGAACTTTTCATCATCTCCCAAATCACTATCAAATATACTTATTTCACTAAGCGAACATGCCATCGAAAGATAACAGTTACCCGAACCATGCATGCTTTTGTACGGATATCATGGAAATCAACATATCGGTATAACACATCCTTCATGAAGAACTGGCAACCCTGCGTCGGATTTACAAGACATAAAATCATTGAAAGACATCATTCGAAATTTACATCAAAAATTAACATTTATTTTCAATCGAACGAATAGTTAATGGAAATGCTTTTCATTGATCTACAATTCCTTTACAATTTTTCGTCTTTCATCTTGAATAGCATGGCAGCAGCTATTTTTCGATTTCAAATTGTTATCTCACAATCATGTCGAAACTTTGAATTGCTCATGTAATTCAACATAACAATCATCAGAAGGTTATGAGATTACGTTTCAGTATTCGCCTCCGTATTCGCAGATGTTTTCGCTGTATTTATTTCATAAAAAAATCTTGAATGTGATGGATTTTCAACTTCGCATACATACTATATATTATTTCCTTCGCAACTTCATGAAATTAGTTTGCGCTACTACGGAACTCTCTGTAATATGAATTCATTCTGTATGAGGAATGAATTCTTGTTAAATCCGGAATGTTGTGATTGAGTCTATTCGGGAGTTTATAATGAGATTACCTACCTCGATATAACTATTTGAAAATTATTCACAAAAGAGACAGTCAATTAAACATCATGCGAACCGATAACAAAGAGTAATTACAAAATTCAACTTGAATTTTGAATATTATATTATCGCATACGATCAGCATCATGATATACCATCATGTTACATCATTTTCGATCGTTTTCAGTAAGTAGGGATTGAAATGAAATTCCATAGCCATGATTTGAAAGACCGAAACCACAGTCAGTAATTCAGTGAAAACTAACATAATCTGCGATATGTCATTAGATGAGAAGACGAGGACCCATGGAGTGACCAGCTAGTACACCAGATCTCAGTTCAATTGATCATTTTTTATGTCAACAGCAAAGTTTTTGCCACCAGAGAATCTGTAGACTTCCTGAAAAAGCCGTGAATACATTTTTCCGTTCAAATTAAAACCAGCAATGAAAAGTGGTTAAAAAATATTATGAAAAACATAATTTCTGAGGAGTTTCTGTGTGGGTCTCAAGTAATAATCTGTTATTAATATCGATCCAGTAGCGGGGCAGTTGCGACGGATGAATCTGTCTGGAAAACTAGTAGAGCGAATTCGGATTCACTGTCAAAATTGTCTTCGATCAAACCATTCAAACGTTCGATGTGATTTAAAAATTCTCGGAACTCGTTACGCTCCGGCAAAGCGTCGAGTAGCTTCTCATGTCCATAGCCATATGTCCCAATGCTACCTCAGTAGCCGCATTTCTCTGAAAACGTTCAGGTAGAGGTTTGTGGCTGCACAGAAACCCAGTTCTTTTGAATCTATCCTTCGATCTGTTCTCTCAACAGCTACTTCAACAGTTCATCCATAATTTCAATAATTGAAGCATTGTCCCCTGAATATTACTTTCGTTTCTGGAGTGAAACTTTTATTACATCGCTTCAAATTTGTCCATCCATCTATCGCAACCAATGTAACCATGTAGCATTTATATTCTCACTCACTCGTTCAAGTATTTGTGTGTTTTGATCGGTGTATTGATGTAGATGTTGTTGTTTGACACTACAAATCTACAAATCTACATTGTTCAATTGTTGAATGATATGTATTCCGTACTTTGATGATAAGCAAATTGAAATTCATAGTTGGATTCTCGTCTACTATTAATTTCACACTATCATTCTCATTTTCCAATCATCGAATTGGGATCGAAAGCGCGATTTAAATACCCTAAATCGAGAAATTTTCCGAGAATTTTCATGCTATGATCTGCCTAAAATTTCCACCCGCATCATAGTTCCATAAAACCACACATTGTTCTCTATTTTCTTCAGTGTAAAAAAGTTGATACGTTCTAGTGGCCTTTCTTCGGGAAGTATTTTATCAAGCCTGGATTTCGAAATGTTGATCCGCATTTCGTATTCTGTTGAGAAGATTTTTTTCTTGGTTTGCTTGCTAATAGAGCAGCGTCACTCAGAATGTGCTCCGCAAAGCCTCCAAGTCTGCGTGTGCTTGCTTACTCTGAAGCGATCATAAACGTACTTTGTCAGTATGAGGTATGAATTCACAATCGTTCAGAAATTCGCTCAGAGTAAACTCATCTTACTCTCGTATTGAGCACAGTAACGATATACTCTGACATTTATGACAAGTTAATATGCTGTTGTGAGGGTTATGTTGTAAATATTTAATACTCAGATCTGAGTCAAATAGAAGTATCACATATTTATACAAGCACAGAATTAACAAATAATAACACGTAATCATCCATAATGGTTGTTTCTCCATTAAAAATAACCTCAAAGCAAATAACCTCGTGTCATAATACTTCAGACAGGTTCATGAACGGGTTCTCTGAGTAACCATTATCAATATATGTCCGATGAAGTGATCTTTGCTCTGCTCACAAGAGTAAGTTGAAGTAGAACTCATAAGAATAAACGATACACATATAACTGGTTCACCTTATATGGTTCAAGGGTTACGTTCGAAACATAATTTTCAAAGAGGTTTTCCGTCACCAAAAAAGATTGAGAAACGCTGGTCTAGAAGAATGAATGACACAACAATAATATCTACAATAATGTATCTACTATTTCTGATGAAAGACTTTCAAAAAAATATAATAACGTTAGATCTTCAATGAATTGAGAGAGGCCTGTGTGTCTGTGTGCAACCAGAAATATCGTCTTATAATGAACGAGATTATCGGGACAGCAAGTATGAGATAATACAGTTCGAGTAATCAGAGATTTCACGATTCCTAGCATACAAAATGAAACTTATACGTGATCCGAACAAATACGACACACACGACTTCGATATACGGCATCAATAGTATTGCGAGAAGATGTCTGAGAGTCTGAGGACAAATCCGAATTGACTCTTCAATATTTCTTCTTCATACGAGTGTACATTTTTCGTTTATGAAAACGTGAATCTTCAAAACTGCCGCTATTAGAACGACACCAATCTCATAGTGAAACTTACGACCTCAGAATGTTCGGAGAATATATTGTTGGATCACTATTCTTGGGCGACAATTCTAATGAACAACTGTATATATATGAATATGTTCGTGAATGTGATATTTGAAACGATGAGGATTACACCAGATCCCAATTGTAGACGTGTCGCCCCCGATCCTGAGATCGACGTGTTCCATGAATTTTCTGCATTTTGTCATTCCCAAGAGAATTCGGGTGGGAGGTATTCGTTGGGCCACCCTTTCTAGTAATGGCTGAGATAATGACTAAGGGTTGCGCACCTTCAATAATTGAGTCATTTATTTTCTTTGATACTCGGTATGCTTTATGTTCTCAAAAAATTCAGGAGTAACTTTTGAATGTATCTATTTTTCGTTTCTTCAAAGTTTTCGTTTTCAGAGTGACAACTGGGTGCCAAGTTATTCCTCATTTTGAACATACAGAACGAAATGTCGGTTGATTTCGCTGAAATTTCATTGCAGGGTTTTTTTGACTAGATGTCTATTAACAATTTCTTGGACTCTTCATTTCTTTCTATGAATCTACAAACATTCTCAAATTCTTATCATTCAGAAGGACCCATGAGAGCATCAATAATGCAAATGACAAAGCTGGTTTTGCTGATTGCTGATGGATATCTGAAATACAAATATATCCTCAATAAAAACAAAACTTCCATTTTTTTTTTCAGAAACAAGGTGTCACTGATAAGTAGAGAATTTCTCTTATAGGTATCTCAAGTTTTAATTTCGAGCGCAGTGATATTTTGGGGCAGATCACGAATCTGTCCTTACTACAAATATATTGAAATGATTATAATATTTTATTTTTAAGAAACAAGCAGCGGAAATCCCACACAAAAGCTGGAAAACTGAATCTACCACCTCCTCGAATAACTTACAGACAGTATAAAACATTAATTTGTTCATTATTTTTTTTCCTGAAGAACGGTTTATCTTATCTACAATGATCAAGAGTACCTCTTTCCAGTTCAAGATTCAAGCTATCCAAATATATTTCTTCTCAGGCCTTCATCATATAGGGTGTTAAGAAATTGAGCATCAAAGATAAATCTTAGTCCATCCCTGATAAACTAAGAATGCTAAATGTTTCGAGGACACTATACTGATGGGTACTTACAAGTGCCCATCCTATTGAATTCTCATTGAATCATATTGATGACCTCGAAAATAATTCAAGAAGGTACGATTTTCACCGGCGTCCTTCACGGACATATATCCACGTAAGGAGATTCATCACATATTCAGGGACACCCTGTGCCGGACAAAGTTCTGTGCGAAATATATCTTCAAATTCTATTGATATTATTATCAGATTAATCGAAATGGTTTCAATAACGTCGTTTCGTCGACAAGTCCAATAAGGCATCAGTCCACGACAAAACGTATCAGGTCAACCGAGTAGAAAACGTTGGAAATATCACAAAGGAAACATTAATTCAATACAGATACAATTACATTTTCCCAGATACAAACCATTTTTCTATTTATCCTGACAAATAACGACAATCGAGGACAACAATGGCTGAAGAATTTCCGCTATATCTATGTCTGTCCGGCTGTGCTTTTCATCGCCCAGAAAACGTGACAGGGAAGATTCCACAGACAGATAATGAAACAAGGATGTGATGGTCTTAATTTCATTTTGTTGCATCTGTCTTTTTCATTTTATCAAGTTTGGCTGCTTTTGGGACATTGTTCTTGTTTAGTTCGCAATGACAATCATGGTTATTTTCAGTATTGCTCATACTCTCTGTGTATTCATCGAATTGAGGTGAGTATTTATCATGTCGTTGGTCTAAATATCCCTAACATCTCGTGCGTTCAAAAAGTGTACGTCGTATAAGTTTTTGCCCCTACGAGTCTTGGGATATAATCGTTCAAAAAATGATGTTGTCTGATTGATACAACCTAAAACGGAAAATCAAAGAGTTGTTTTAAAACAACCTAAAACGGAAAATCAAAGAGTCTGCTTGCATTCTCCTGAACGGAGACAATAATATTGCTTCTTGTTCAGTTGATATAGATAGAACTTGGCATCCACTTCTGAAACTTGAATATGAAAATGGAAAATTCGATATCAATTAATGAAAACACCTTGTAACCAGAATTCCTCCGTCTGCCAAATTGTCACTTTTCAGTGTCAAAATCGGAAACATTGAAAAAAGTTTACGAAGAAAAATATTTCAATTGTGTTGAGAACGGGAGCAGATTCGGTAGAGGTTTTATTATTATTAAATATATTTGTATTTCCAAATTTTTTCAAAGACAAGGTGTCACTGACCAATAGAGAATTTCTCTTTTAGGTATCTAAAGGTTTAATTTCAAGCGCAGTGACATTTTGGGACAGATCCTAAATCTGTCCTTACTACAAATATATTGCAATAATTTTTAATACCTTCTACTCTATTTTTTAGAAACAAGGAGAGAAAATCCCATCAAAAACTGAAAAATGAATGTACCACCTCCTCGAAGAACTTACAGACAGTATTATATACTTATCAACCAAATATTGGAATATTATACTCTTTTCTCCATATGGCCTTGTAGGATCCTGAATGAACTGAAATATAACCTATATTCAATATGGTATACACTGAATATTATTCATCATATTTGAAAAATATACAAAGTGATGAAATTTCAAGAACCATGTTCTACTATTTTTCCAATTATCCACATTTTCATTTCAGAATAGCCATGCTCTCTTGCCAAACGATCTCAATTAAAACACAATAATCAAGCGAACGTGTACTCTCCGACGGAACACTAGAATAAATTTTCCGGAAAATATTGCCGTCATTTCTTAAATACCGACCATTGTTTAGAATGCCGCTCGACTGTGGAATTCATGAGAAAATAATTATGAATTAAATTAGCGGTTAATTTTTGTTTTGACGTGACCATTATGATTTCCATCTTACATCGCAACTCAATTATTGAAATGTTTCAAATATATCCATTTATCCTTGAAGATAATCCAAACAACAAATGGAAACATAGTATAATGCGTATAGTACAGGGTGATATTTTCATACCCTCAATATCTCCCGGGACAGGAGATGAAGGGAGATATTGTGGGTTGGAAGTTGGAAATCACCCTGTATAGGTGAATTGTATTCAATATAGGTCTGTTTTTGGTTCAAGAAATATCAGTATCTCTGCTTTTCTGATTTCCAGATACGAAATTTGGTAGACATGACTCGAATCTGATAGATTTTTTCTCTTTATTATTTTCTTTTATTTTTTGATAATAATAAATAATAATAATAATAAACGTCTTTATTACTTTCATCGCCGATTTCAGTTACGAAAAGAAGAAAACTTATAGGAAAATATAAATTAAAATGAAAGCAAAGGGCAAAGTTCAATTTACAAGGTGATTTAAAACCCTCTTGTAACTTGTTCTTCCACTTAACCCTTACAACATATCGCTAAATACATATGACTGACATAATATACATATATGAATGACATAGTATTTAATAAATTTACAGGAATTAAGTAGTGCCTACTGGGTGCTAGGATTGTTTTAACAACAAATATTTCTTATACTTTTCCTTAAATTGTTTCAAGCTGCAAGTTTTGAGTGCCTTGGGTATTTCATGGTATATGGAACATATTTGATAGGTATAACTTCGTCTGAAGGTTTCAATTCATTATGTACATCGGTTCTGTAAGTGATTTTCTTGTAGAGGTATGACGGCTTTTTAGCTACAATTATTTTTTGGAATAAGACATCTACATGTGAATTTCTTCTGTTCCTCATATTCAACCAATCATCATCTTTGAGTTTATGCGAAATATGTTCTCTTCTGCCAATTTCAAATATAAAACGCAAGCATGAGTTTTGCACTTTTTGTATTTTACGTTGATATTGTCTAGTTAAGAATGGACCATAGAGCACATCGGCATAATTGAAAATTGACAAGATTAATGATTCACACAACATTGATTTTGTGTGTCTATGGAGGAATCTTCTATTATTGTATATAGAGTTCAGTGTAGCATATGCACGTTTTATGAGCTGATTTATGTGATGTTCAAATTTTAAATCAGGATCTGATAATATACCTAAACTCTTAGCTTCACTTACATTATCAAGAGGTTCATTTTTTATTTTAATTCTTACATCATTATAAATTTGGTCCCGCTTACTTTTATTACCAAAAAGTACAACATCAGACTTGCTGCAATTGATATTCAGACAATGATCCTCCGCAGCCTTGATGAAAGTCTCAAGATCTTCATTTACGTGATGACAAGACTCTAATACTTTATCTGGATGGAAACTATAATAAAGTTGAGTGTCATCCGCATATGAGTGTACATTACAAAATTGTAAACTTTTGACAAGGTTTGAGGTGTATATTGCGAATAACAGAGGTCCTAGAATAGAGCCCTGAGGAACTCCACATTTCAGTTCCATGTATTGGGAGTGTACATCGCCAATTTGAACCATTTGTTTGCGACCACGAAGGTAAGATGCTAGCAGATCTATAGCATTTTTAGAAAGGCCAATGTAATGTAATATAGCTAGCATCGGATTATAATTAATGGTGTCGAAAGCTCTGCTAAAATCTAGTAATACTAATACCGTGCATTTACCTTGATCCAAAGCCCTTACAACATCATCAATAACATGGAGAAGAGCCGTTGTGCAGCTATAATTTCAACGAAATCCGGATTGTACAACAGGCAACAGTGAAAACTCATACATATGATTTTTTAGCTGAAATTCTATGGCTCTCTCAAGTAACTTGGACGAGGTTGGCAATATGCTTATCGGTCGCAAATCTTTGAACTCAAGGGGATGTGTTTTTTTTTGGTAGTACTTTTATAACGGCTCTTTTCCATTGGTTGTAAAGTTGGTTCTAGAATATTTTATTTCAACAGAATTCTAATGAAACTCAAGTAATTTCGATGAAACGAGATATAATTTTTGCATGTTAACTGATCTTCTTACAGAAATAGGGAAAATTCTGAATTCAAAATTTTCATTCAGTATCTGACGAAATGGATAATAACAGTATATCTCTAGTTTTCTTTTTATGTATTCCAATTCTGTATATAGCCTAAAGGAATGCACAAACTGTCATCAGGAATGAGTTCTTCTAAAAAATCAATGATCTGAGATTTCCATATGGAAAGTAATTTTCTCTCTACAGACATGTATCAGTACAGTACGGTATTAATATGTCTACCCGCAAATTGTATAAGATGTTACAATAAAAATGAAATAGAAATAAAATGATACAAAAATTCATTTGAAAAACATTTTTCACAATCTAGCCATTTTAGAGAACAAGTAGTCCATCGTAAAACATGTCTTATTCACAAATGTTGGAATTGACCACTTCTCGATGTTATGCACGCTTCCGCTCTTGTTCTCGCCGACTCAGGTAATCTCTCAGAAATTCCATCCAAGCATGTTACGTATCGTTTCACATCGATCAATAGATTCAAGAAGTGGACCAAACTAATTTTCAAGAGAATGTCAGTAAAGTTGTCCATTGTGGTGCCCTGGTAACAAAAAATGGTCCAATTGAATGTTAAATGCCCCTGAAACATGTCAATACAGACATTACACGAAAATTGTTTTTGCAAATGTTCCTCTGTAACATCGCGAAGATTCTCTTCAGCCGAGTAATGATCATTATGGAAATTGGTTATGGAATTCCTTCAAAAATTCTTTCCATCCGAAAATATGATTTGCGAATGAGGATTTTCTGTAACTCCTTCGAAATACTATGTAGGAAACTGAATGCGTTGGTAGAAATCTCTAGGCAATAGTGCTTGCACCCTTTGTACGTGATGAGGATAAAATATAGGCTCCCAACTATTTATTATTGAATTTCCCATTCTGTTCAGTAAGGAACATTTGATTGCATACCAATTTTTCGCGTATTTGTTGATGGATCTTCTTCGACTGCATGTTTAACAGCCTCTTCAACTGCTGGTGCTCTGACTATACGAGGTCTTCCCTCAAGGGATTTCGCTTCAAAGCTACCTGATTGAGTCAGGAGGCGATGGATATTCACAAAAAAAATGTTCTTTTATCCGGGAGGGCACGATTTGATTACCTTACTTGATAGAGTAGGAGAGAAAATGGAATGCCCTTGGTTGGGTCATCTCCATCTCAAATAATTCACCATTTTTAAACACCTTTCGAGATCAAACGAATAGTGATGAACACAATACGTCAAGGGACAATAAAAACATAATGTTCATGCACCACCACATTTTGAGCTCAGACTTCCTATCAAAATATTGACTAGTCAATAAGTGAGCCAAGGGCGACAGATGCGGCATCTGGTGGGTTGCTTTTGCTGGACGACACTTGAAAACATCTTCGACCAATATATTTCATTCATGATAATGTTTGGGCTCCTTGGAATTACATGAATGATGGATTTATACGATAAAGTAGACCATTTCTCGAGCAGGTCGTTTGTTTCAGGTTCTGTGGGTGCAACAACAGCACGAGAAGGTACGGAAGAAGCGCGACTTCTCGCAAGACCCATCTCTGTCGCCTTTCAGCCAGTTCGTCAGTGAAGTCGCGCCTTCTGCAGCTGCTTTTCACAGCCAACCTCAATACAGGGCCATTCCATCCCGGTCTTTTCCTGACCCGCTCTTCAGGGAACAGTGGTATTTGGTGAGTACATCCAGATAAGTTATATTTTGTCCATGATATTACTGAAAGAAGAATCGAATATATCCTAGCCATCTAGTTATTCACAGACTAGAATGAAAAAGAGATTTGATATGAGATATTCCTCAGTTGAACATGTCTAGATTCTTAGCAACCGAGCTATATGTATTTAACATATTATACAAAGGCAAATTTTTATATACGTTGTTTCGTGGAAAATCTAGATAGAATATATCACAATTTCTGGAAGATATTCTCGGGATTTCAGAAGATAAATTCGCCATCAACTCTGCACAGTCAATTGCATTGTTAACAACTTTATAAAGGATCATGATAGAGCAGTATTTTTTTCATAAGTACAGGCTCATAAATTCAAAAGTTTCGAGAAGCTCTACATTAGGTGTTCCAATTTGAGGTTATGTACCACATGACCTGTGGCTTAACAGTTCCAAAAACCGTCGCTGCACACTTTCATGACGATCAGAATCGTTCCGATTGTATGGGATCCAAACAACCGATGAGTATTCAGTTTTTGAACGTATAAAACAGTAGTACAGTTTCTCAAAAGTATCTATCCATTCAAAATCCCGACTATTGATAACTATAAATCCGTGTGTTCGATATGCAGATTTCAAGACTGAGTCGATCTGTTCAACGATATTATTGATTGATCAAATGTAACGCCAAGATCTTTGGATGTTGTAGTTCTCAGAGATGAAGTAATTTAACACATTAGATCCGATTAAATTTAGAGACATGACATAACATTCGATCTATTATTTTCACAACATTCTACGACTCGACCCAGGTTGTCAGGCATCTTCTGACAATGATCCATATGATTCACGCAACCATATGTCGACATAACCAATGTCGTTAATGGAAGTAATTGAAAAGTGACGGCCCCAGATTGGATCCTTGTGGTACTCCAGATGTTGCCAGATATTTGACAAATTCGAACTCAACATATTGTTTACTGTTATTGATGTATGATTTGAATAGGTTGATTAGAGAGAGAGAGAGATAAGCCGAATGCTATCAGTTTGTTGATCAAAATTCCGTAATGAAGTCTGTACTGAAGGCTTTGGAGGAGTCGGTGCCGATGACGTCTGTATGGGTTCGATTATTCAGAAATGCATTGAAATGCACTCTTATCAGATTTGTAACTGTTGAACGACCTTTCATGAATCACATATTGATGGGGAGAAATGATTACATTAATATTATTGGATAAATTACGTTCCATGAATATTTCGTAAACTTAGCAGAGGTGGATTTAAGTTTATTATTCTGAAGTTATTCTCATCAAAGTTCTAATATATAGGACAGACTTTTGACAACTTCAAAGTTATCGGAAAATATTCGGACTTCAGATGTATATTGATTATACATGAAAATTTCTTAGTTTGGAACATAATTCTATTGTTGAACAAAAATTTATATGGATATCTGATATTTTATTTCATGATATATTACTTCAATTGTTCTCCATGAAATATCTAATCCGAATGGATACATTATATCCACAATGCGTCGAGTATGAAGCATAAATTTTGATTAGGTCAATCAGCGTTTCAGTGACAGGGTACAGCATAATAGTAATTTCCAAATGCACGACGTAATTTATTCGATGTTTCATTGCAATGCATACTTTCGGGGATTTGTTCTGATAATACCGAAGCTGATGTGTACTGCAAAGTATGGTCATTATTCATCTGTTCTGTCGAGCTATGTATGCGGAATCAAAATATCATTTGATCTATGCGTGCGTCGGTTGCGTCCATTAGTGTCGGTCTGTTGTTCGAAGGCTTAGGCGAGACGAAATCCCTTAGGATTTCATCAAGTGAATGCACTATAGCCAAAAACATTCAATTTACGATCATCCGATCAGAATCGATTTGATTGGTGCGACTAACGATGATGATAATTCTGAATGATGACATGATGACTGTAAGAGAAAAAAATAGTAGAAAAAAATAGACCCTTCGCGAAGTCTTGACGAACGTTCATTCGAAAACCATATAATCATACGTGGGCCCTAATGTTTGCAACTAGTATCAGAGTTGAACAAAATTTTTATAGGGGATTGCTTCTGCATTTCGGAAAACTTTGAGATTCATTGAGACGTATGTCACGTTACATAACATACATACATACAAGAGAAAATATGTCGGTGCACTTTTCTTTGACTTATCGAAAGCATTCGACATTATTGAAGCCGATATTGTATGCAAAAAACTTGATTCACTTGGCTTCAGAGGAAACTTTCTTTCATGGCTCAGATCATACCTGACTCTGAGGAAGATGCATGTTAGAGTTGACAATTTTCAGTCGCAGCAGTATGATATTGATCTTGGGGTTCCCCAAGGTTCTATATTGGGTCCTCTCATTTTTCTTCTTTTCATCAATGATATGCCCAATCATTTAAGCACAGATCATATAGTTTTGTATCCAGACGATACAACGATCGCAGCGAATGCTGATACACCAGAGGAACTTGAAGAAAAATTGAATATCCTGAGTTTCGAATTTACAAATTGGTGTTGTAAGAATTCTTTGGTAGTAAATGTGAAGAAAACTGTTCTGATGCAGTTTTATTCCAAGACAAATAGGAAAATTAATAACTTTCATATTAGGGTGGGTGATGAAATAATTAAATCGTCAGATAACACCAAATTTCTCGGTACTTGTATCGATGTAACATGACCTGGGAGTCAGGTATTAATCATGTCAGTAAGAAAGTTAACAGTGGGTACTACGCGATTAGACAATTAAAGTCCAATTTCAATAAAGCACAACTTTTGTACGTTTACTTTGCTGTTGTATATTCCCATATCTCTTATAATATTGCCATTTGGGGTTGCTCCACAAAACTGAATAAAATATTTGTCTCGCAAAAGCGGGTTATGCGGCTAATATATAGAATAGAATACAGAGAATCTTGTAGACAATACTTTATTGAAGATAAAGTCATGTGCGTACCTTGTATCTATATCTACAAATGTATTCTGCTTTTCAAAAAACAAATACAGAATTACAATCGTAACTGTGACTTTCATGCATATCCTACCAGGCATGGTGAATTAATAAGGCTCCAGAAACACTCAACATGTCTGTATGAAAACTGTCCATCTTATAAGGGGGCAAAATTTTATAATCACTTACCTGCCGATATAAAAAACATAAACAGGGAAATCATTTTCAAAATTAAACTCAAAGAATTCTTGATTAACGGTTGTTTTTACAATAATGATGAGTATTTTAATCAATGATATGTATTTATATAATCATTTTGTGGTACTGTTATATTTTTATGTATTTCAATCAATTTATATATTTATTTTTTGATACTGTTATATTTCCATGTATTTAATCAATGATAAGAATTTATATATTCATTTTGTAGTACTGTTATATTTTCATGTATCTGTATGTATTGAATGTATGTGAATTACTTGTTGTCTGACGTATCCTATATCATTTTTTATGGTCGAAAAGGATTTAATAAATTTATTATTATTATTATTTTATTATTTATAAGATTCTTTGGGTTGTATGTTCAGTAAAACTATACCAGATCACCAATACAGACATCCATCTTGCAATTCTTACAAATCTTGTTTACATGTACACTGTATTTACATATGAATACTGCTGCTTTTTTTTTTTTTTTTTATCTGTGGACAACACGAAAGGGAAACCTATGATGTTCGAGGAACATCGTGTTAGCCAGCGGTGGAATTTTGGGAAAGAAGGAAGGTGTTGGAATTTTTCTTGAATGTTTGGAGGTTGTAAGCATCAGGAAAGACTTCACTAGGCAAAGAATTCCACAACTTTGCCGTTCTATTGATGAATGATGCTTGGTATAGCGATGTTCGACAGGTCTCGAGCCTGACAGTGTAGGGGTGACCAGCTTGAGCTCGTCTGGTTTGTCTACTAGGAATCGCGCGTGGTGGCATAATAGATGATATTTCCGTTGAGCACCGACCGTGAAAGTACCTATAAAAAAGGCAGAGATCGCCGACCTTTCTACGATGATCTAGAGAGGTCAATGATTTGGTGAGTGTTGTGTCATCGACTAGGCGAATAGCTCTCTTCTGAATTGAATCCAAGAGCTTAAGCGTATGTTTGGGGGCTGAGCTCCAAACATGTGAGCAGTACTCCAGGACAGGTCGAATTTGTGCTTTGTAGATCATAAGCAGTTGCTGGGATGTGAAGTATCTCTTCGCACGGAAAAGAAAACCGAGTTTTTGTGAAGCAGTCTTCGCAATGGACCTCACATGATCGTCCCATGAGAGAGCACTGTTGGTGGTGACACCCAGCAAGGATATTGACGACCTCATAGGAACAGTGGTACCCGACATCATCAAATTGGGCATTGTGTGATCAGCCTTCTTGGTGAACATACAAGCTTGAGTTTTAGTTGCATTGAACTGTACTAGATTCTCAGATCCCCATTTCAGAATTCTTGTCAGATCCTCATTTAAAGCATCAACCTGTCTTCGCCTTACACCTCTGGCCTCATTGGATGATATAGGGGCTCTAGAGGAAAAGGCGGAATGAAGTGTACTATCATCCGCAAAGCTATGAACTGGGCTGGAGGTCACATTCAACAAATCATTGATGTGGAGCAAAAACAAAGTTGGTGCCAAGACAGAGCCTTGTGGAACACCAGCATTGATCGTCATTATATCAGACGAGACCCCGTCTACCACCACGTAGAGTGATCTATCTGCAAGAAAACTCGATAGTAAAAGACACAGTTGGGGCGGCAAACCATATGACGGAAGTTTCGCTAGGAGGCCTTGGTGCCAAACTCGGTCAAATGCTTTGGAGATATCCAAGGCTACAGCCAGAGACTCCCCATGTTTCTCTATTGACACCTGCCACTTATGTGTCACATAGGCAAGCAGATCTCCAGTTGACCTCTGGTGACGAAAGCCATATTGCCGGTCGTTCACGATTCTTGAGCTCTCTAGATATCGGATTAGCTCGATGTTGATTGCTTTTTCCATTACTTTAGAGATCACAGATAGTAGTGCAATCGGTCTATAGTTGTTAGGGAGTGTTTTCTTGCCCTTCTTTGGAATCGGTTGGACCCTAGCTTTTTTCCAGTTAGAAGGAAATACGCCGAGTTTGTACGAAAGGGTGAACAACCTGCAAAGAACTGGTGTTAGTTCCGGGGCACATTTCTTGAGAACAATAGGCGGTATTCCGTCATGCCCCATAGCCTTCTTGACGTTGAGGCTAAGCAGAATGTGTCTGATGGTGCGTTGCCGGAAGACAATTTCTGGCATACGGTTATCGATGGTAGCGACTTTCGGAAGTTCCTGGCCTCGTGGATCCAAGGTAGAATTGTCTGCAAACATTTTGGCGAAGGTGTTGGCTTTTTCATGAGGTGTTATAGCCAATGTATTATCATCCTTTGTGAGGGGAGGAAATGAGCTAGAAGTGAAATTTCTCCCGATTGCCTTGGCAAACGTCCAAAATGAACGGGAACCATTTGGACACTCTATGAGCTTCGATCTTATTTTCGTGTTGTATGCCTCTTTAGATTCATCTATCGTTCGATTGCATGTATTCCTAGCTTCAACATATTCAGCTCTAGTTTGAGGGCTTGGGTTTCTGCGCCAACGACGGTATGCTGCTTGCTTCGGTGCGACAACCCTAGAACAGGTTCTATTGAACCATGGTTCACCAGTGGTTCGTGATTTGGTGCTATGTGGTATGTAAGTTTCCATTTCCAGCATGATGATTTCCGAGATCTCTTCAGCACATTGCGTAGGATCTCCCGATTCAAAACACATTCTCCTCCAAGGAAACTCAGAAAAAAACATGCGAAGGCCATCCCAGTCGGCTGAATTGTAATGCCAAACAGTGCGTGGGGGTGTTGGACTGGTTCGCGGAGTGATGTAAGGACATATCGTGGAGATGAGTGTGTGGTCTGAGTTTCCTAGTGGTGCACGGACTTTCACTTCATACGGTTCCGGATTGTTAGTGAGGAACAGGTCGAGCGTATTGGCATAATGGTTGCTGATGTCAGGGATCCGAGTGGGTTCGTTTATCAGTTGCTCAAGACCATAGGTGATAGCGAAAGCCTCAGCCAGACGTCCTGAGTCGTCTGTTTTGTTCGAGAATTTGAGCCAGGTGGAGTTGTGGACATTGAAATCCCCCATGATGATGATTTCAGCTGCTGGGTGATTCTGTTGGATGAAATCAAGTTTCAGAGAAAGGAATTCGAAGAGGTCACCAGGAGTTGGTTCGTTTGGTGATAGATAAAGGCAGCAGATGAACTTTGTCTGTTTGTGGTTATCGATCTTGAGCCACATTACATCGAATTCTTTCGGTTCCAGTTCCTCCTCACGATGGCATGAGAGATCATTTCTGGAAAAGAGACATAGACCACCTCTGAATCTGAAACGGGTATGCAGCTCATATCCAGGGCAGAGCATATAGGTCGTATTAGTTGATGAGTTGACCTGCGTCTCAGTTAAAGCCAGTATATCTGGTTTCTCAGCCTGTAGATGGTAATGAACATCGTTTATATTTTTGTTCAGACCTCGGATGTTACAAAGGTCTATTTTTAAATTCAGATGTTTCGATGGTGAACCCCCTCGAGCACCTCTCGCCCGGAAATCCGAATGGAGAGGTATTTTACTTCCGGAGTGTTTTACCCTAGGAGAATTCATCATCTAGATTTTTCTTCAGCTGAAATGGGCGGTTTGGGTTGGGAAGAAGGAGATAGGGTATGGGGATATGACCGGAAGCATCGACCAAATACTGAAACATGGGAGTTACCCATTTCACAGCACCTCTGTCGATGTGGTGGTGTCGCACCGGGCGATGATGGGAACCATCATCTTCCACCTATGCCATCATCTTCCACCAATGCCATCATGCTGCTTTCTATTTCCTGTATTTATCTTTCTTGTTTCTTGTGTGTTTTGTGCATTGATGAATAAAATGAAATTTCATCATTACAATATCGAGGAGTACGATACCCCAATGCTATGCTATGGGTAAATCATCTTCCTTCATTATGTTATTTCACCTGCTTTTCAATCTTTCAAATATCAAATATCTACAGTCCACAATGAGTTGAAGCACTGTGTTGATGATCTTTATACAGGGTGTCCCTAAAAGGTGCGGAAAAAAAGCTACCACAAGTTCCTGAGGCGTAAATATGACGATCTAACTCAACTTACCTTAGTCCAAAAGTGGATGATTTCAGAGATACTGAGTGTCAAAAGTTCAATTTGATTTTCATTTTTTATAAATGTTTTTTCAATAATTGGTGCATTGTCACAATATTCGGCTTGAGGGGGTTTTGCTGGTTGAGAAATTAGAATTTGCTATCATTTTTATTGTAAAATTAAGAGGGCGCCACCTGCGGAACCTTGCACACATTTAAAACGAAATAACTTTTTTGAGCCACCCCACATTTGATTTTTAAATGAAAATTCGGATTGTCCAACGTCTTTTACATAACAAATGTATACGTGGTAAGAGTTGATTTGACCAGCTGTTTTTTGAGATATCTGGATTTTAAAAATTCACTTCGTAAATGGCCAGGTGTAAATTATTGTAATAATAAAATTGAACACATTTGAAGCGTAGGCGGTGAATTAAAATAACGTCACTAAAAACTTGCGAAAATACACCAATTATTAAAAAAATATTTTTAAAAAATGAAAATCAAATTGAACTTTTGACACTCTGTATCTCTGAAATCATCCACTTTTGGACTGAGGTAAGTTGAGTTAGATCGTCATATTTACGCCTCAGGAACTTGTGGTAGCTTTTTTCCGCACCTTCTAGGGACACCCTGTATATTTCCATATCTTCCCTCACTGAATAAATGAAAACATAAAAAAGCTGCATATGATTTCAATAATCACCGTGTAGTTCCCACAGAATTCATATTCTGAATTTTACATTTGATTGTTCATTTTCTTTTAAATGTCTTGGAATACTGGGATTTTTTCCTCATACTAGAATCATTACTAATTGATCAGGATGTCGTGTTGCTGCCTGCTAATTGACTATATAGGAATAGCGCAGATTCCATTTAACGAGAATAATAATGGGGAATCATGTACCACTAATTGATATCGTTTAATTTATGTCACGATCGCTGCATTCATTGCATACCAATTATTTTCTGGATATATTTGTACTGATTTATTTCATTCATTAAAAATTCAATTAATTTTACTGTTTTTATTTTCTTTTTACGTTGCCATCGGTTACATTGATATGAATATTCAACGATTCAGGGTCATCGTGACATCTGACTGCTCAATTTGGTGATCGCCTGTAATTTCTAGATATCCAGAGTATGAAAAATGAAAAATCCAATCGGTATTGACTGTATGAATATTAAAATCGTGATGTTTATTGATAAGGTTTGAATTGCGAATGCGACGAAATAAATTTGAATATCATTTCATTCCGCAGTGTTTTATTTGCAACTCTTCATGTTCAGAGATATTTCAGGAAGCCCTTCTCTTGTGACGAATTTTATAGTTCTTACAAAAGTTTTTGCAAGAAGGAAAACATGACAGGGGCTGATATTCAACAACCAACCGACTGCCTATCCGATGTGAACACAAGATGAGACAACACGAAAACTCGGAAGTATCTGAAAAACTTCTTGGCAAATAATTACCATTGATGCTGCTAGAACGTAGAATTTCCATGAGGCAACGAAAAAGTGTGAAAAGTTGGTTCAGAATGAATGTCTCCAGACGAATTTGTGGTTGTTGATGATGACCAATGCGCTGCGACCTGATTAGATTTATTGATCCCCCAGGTTCAAATCCTGTAGAAATTTCAGAATTTCAAGGGGATCTATTCGTAATATTCCTTCGACAGTGATCCCAGTTTATTCAATCTCTCGTGATAAAGTATCGCCCTCCATTATGATTTTTTACGTTAGAAATCCCATTATTGCCTCGAGACTTTTTTTGTTTGTCTTTGATCTTGCTCGGTTAGAATTGTAAAAGAAGTATTCGGCCAGCAGCAGCCCTTGGGAATGGGAGTTTTGAAGGCCGTATATAGTATGGTTCTGTTCCGATCAGTAGCATTGATGATCATTTTTGTACTAGAGTGACTGCTTGTTCATTCCCTACCACTCCAATATGACTTGATTGTCGTTTCTGTTCAGTTTGTGTAGGCATTCCCTCCATTTCATTTTCAAGTTGATTGTATCAATTCTTTGGTGGCTGCTTGGCTATGGGAAGGTTTGCGAATTCCCTGTTCCGATATTTTCAGTCGAGATTGAGTTCAATGCATCTTTCTGTTGCGTGCATTTTCGCTTGGAAAATGCTTAGAATCAGGCCCATTAGTGCTTCAATTAAAGCTTCAGTTCCCTCGGGAATTTCAGACCCGTCCGTTTATCAAGCAATGGTGTTTCCCAGCACTTAGATGGATTATATGGTCAATTTTCTCAGTTTCTCATGTATATTCTTCTCGAAGCTGACTTTCCTGATGAATTCTGCCGTGGTATAATCAGAACAGTGTGTACCTCGCACTTTGAGCTTTTTCTTTGATTTCAACCTTCGCCAACCTGCAGATGAACTCCCAATGCAATTCCCTTTACTATCACCTTCACTTTATCTAGATCCATGTCAACATTGTTGGGCGGCAATCCCACGTTCTTACAGCGGTGTATCAGCATACCTTCAGTGATGATTTTGCCTTTCTGGTGATTTCCGTGTCGGTTTAAGACAAGTTTTTAGTCTAAGATGATCCGTAGATTCTTCACCATTTCTTGTATTCTAGGTCTGCTCCGACTAGACGAACCTTCAGACGGATATAGGTTGGAGAGACTTACTGTATTCAGTCGTTCTATATATACTCTTTCGAAAATGTTTTATTCCATTTATCAAGACATGAGCATGTCATTGACGAGAATCATGAAATGAATTTCAATGAGGTCAAAATTTTAGATAAGGAAAAAAATTATCGGAAACGCAATTTCCTAGAATTGGTTTTCATCAATAATGAACACTCTAAAATGAATAAGAGTTAGGCAATCTCAGTAGCATCTATAACTATTTATTGAAAATAGAATAGAACAATTGCATTCCCAATGATATTGCATGATTCTCAAAATCAGCTCCTCAACATAAACATTTTTTCACATTCAATTCCTTAATTCCAATTTGAAAGTTAAAAAAATCCTCGCCACTGGGTTGACAACGTGTCAGTTGGAGCCGAACGATTCCGAATGGTTTTGCGTTTTTTGAAACGACCAACCGTCCATTTTGTATCGTCCGTCCAGAAAACGACACATTGCTGTTATAGTTATATATATTTTTCATTCCTCGTAATTGTCCACGGAATGAATTTTCCTGATTAATTTCTGCTAATGCTACATCTGTTATGTATACAATATCTTCATCTTCAATCTCACGTTAGTAAGTAGTTTATTGTTTGTGGAATTGACATGGTTTTTATGTACACCCATTTTTTTTATAGATTGTCTTGATGAAGGAAATGAACATTTCCGAAAGATTGGCTTATTGACAAAGAGACCACTTATTAAATGCCAAAATTCTGACTGCATCCTCACGAAGAAAACCTTCATCTAGTTTTCTGAATGGCAATTTTTACAAAATAGGCTATAGTCAGTTGAATAAATAGGGGAGACCTTAAATGAATTTTGAATGTACTCTCAGATGAAAATTCAATTCACCTACAATTTTGATCTGTTGTTGAATTATTTCCAAAATTTCAGATTTGTATGTTTTTGAAAAAAAAAACAGAATTTCAAATTTTTCGATACTTATACTCGTAGAAGTAAGTAGAGAATTTTGAAAAATGCTGAACTCGGAAAAACCTCTTCTTTGGCATTATGAATTTAATTATTATTCGTCAAATTATTTTCCGAAGTGTCAGTACATATTTCTTTGTAACTATCGTATCAAAATAAAAATATTCGTTATGTGAAATACGACTTGGATATTCATATTCATTGGATATTCATTGGAAACTATGACTTATGACGTTTTTATTAGCTGCTCGATCTTTTTGTACCCTACATATTATATATATATATATATATATATATATATATATATATATAGTATATATAGTATAATAGTGAGATCTGAATTCAAATAATTAAGGAAATGAGTTGTGAATAGGTGGCAGCAAAAAGTTCTCTCTCCTCTGGTCACATTAAAAAACCAATGTTTATGGTTTCATTTGAAATCGGTATGGTCCATAATTCTGTAAATGAATCAATATATATCATTATTTCGAGAATTTATAACTCATAGTCATAGTTGTACTGATTTTTGGTCATTCTAAGAGATTTCGCAAAAAAATGCCTGATTTCTTCTGATGCTTGTTTCATATATACCCAAGTACCTCAGTATCATTCTATACTTTTGCCACAAAATAAGAAATGAATTTCGCTATTACTATAGTATAAAGAGATATGCTCGAAGCAAATCAAATTTTAATAACATCGAATAGGAGATGAGTGTACAATACAATCGTTTTATTAGTGCCGGAGGATTTGAAAACAGCAAATGTATCTAAATGATCACACTATTTTCAAAAACGCAGTACTAAACCATATCTCTACGATGAACTCTCCACATATTACTGAAGCGAATTTATTTAATTTTCACTATGAATATTTTTTCAATAGCACAGTGTATGTATATTTTTATCGTAATGTACAATTGTTGAGTACAACGGGTGAGTGCTTCAGAAATTTTTCAACTGAAAACCTAGAATGCGAGCTATCTGGTATACAGACTATGGTTGCTTCCCGATGAATTCATCTTCTACATAACAATTATTTTTGCTGGAAATGTACTGAGGTGCTGAGGCACTTCCAGCGATGTGGAAATTATTCGTTGATAAAGTAATGCCGTTTTCTCGTACGTGGAAAATTGAGCAATTTGGGAAAGTGTAGATCTCATTCGCATAACAGTTTGAATATGGTAAAGAGGCACTCGACTATAAAATTTTATCTCTTCGGAAATATGTCCGACCGTCTCGATAATCTATTTTACATCTTTTCCATTTCGCGCTTTCCCTTTACTCGATGATAAACGTGTTTTCTTAACTTTCTCTCGTCACTTTTCTTCACGAAAATAAAACGGATCGAATCGGAAAACCTTTCGACTAGCGATTTACTAAATTTCATTTCCCAACATTTATCGTTCCTTATTCACTTTGTTGGAATAGGAAAATTCGAATCTCAGTAGATATTTCGAATCTTTCAACAATCACCAACGAAATCATTCAGAATACTCATCTTTTTTATTTCAATTGAAGAAAGTTTCATCAACCGCTAGGGTTATTAGTAATGGTGGCAGGATAACTTGGTGTCTTCTGTTTTTGGGGGTATTTTTCCATGGGAGAATACCTATCTGATTCGGCTGTCCATATGAGTTCCGCAAATTGTCCTGAATAATTGGAATCGTGAAGTATACACTCGCGTGTTTTCATTATTTTTTGTATACATTTTTCTTCGATCGAAATAACGTTGTAGGTCATGTGTCAAAGTCAATGCTCAGACAAAGAGAGAGTGTGTGAGAGAGAAAGAGAGAGAAGATTTACTAACATTCATGTATAGAAGCATGCAGATTCATACCCCGGGTGTCCAAAAAATGATTAGGGAAAATCTCGCAATATCTAGAGAGAAAAAGGTTATCATCTCCTTGATCACCCCACAGGCACTGAAAAGTGTCCGCTATGAAGTACGTAACATATGGGACCAATTGTATTATTGAAGTAATGCATATTATTAAGTATTGTAATAGATCGATCGATCGTGTATGATCTACAACCTGGAAATTGATTTTGATACTTATTATGGCTGAATATTGTAAATTTACTTCAAATAGTGGGAAAGTAGATGGCAAGATATCGAAAAAATTATTTTGAAAAAGTGGTTTTTGAATGATTTAATACCCATGTACAGGGTTTTGAAGATATTTATGAATATATGATCTCAAATGATCTTCATATGATCACAAAAATAGTTACATGTAGTTCATTTCATTCATCCGATTTTGAAATGGAAGCTACATGAGAGCACAAATATATGGAAAATCCTGTACAGAATTCCTAGCAATAATTTGAGAAAATTGAAAATAGCTATCTTTGAGTATATTCCGATATCTTGATAAATACCTTTTTTTCCTGGGAAGCTTGACTGTAGTCGTAGTAGTAGTGAACAATAAATAGTATTGTTCCTGTACAAATGCTTTCCAAGAAATAATTTTAGAAAATTTGCACTAGCTATTTTCCGAGTATCCTCCGATATCTTCGAGAATATCTATTTCTTCTCTTCTGAATAGCTCGTCTGTTGTGAAACAATAGTATTTCGATAATAATAACAAAATAATTTCAATTTCTTTATACTAGATAACACTAATTGAAAAAAATATTTTTTGCAAAATTCTACAGGATATTACAGATAAGATAACATGTATTTCGGAAACTGTGGGAGATACAACAAATTTCAATTGAAGGCAAAGTTGCGAAATCAGAACCCAATAAAATACCGTTGAGACTTCCGACGATTTCAGGGAAATACGAAAAACTGCGTATTTTTATTGTTATTACTGACTTAATACGGAGACAATATTCAAAATTCTCTTCAATTCAATATTGAAGACATCTCCGTACATGAATATAAATCTGACTTATGAACAACTCTTCCGAATAACTTTTCTCTTCATCTAACCCCACTTTATGCCCCCTTATATTCAATTTGTTGCCATACCAGCGATCACCTGACATGTATCAGAATACTCTACTAACAAACGTACTTCTCATGAGTAGCGTTCTTTTTGACGGACACTGAATATAAGTATAAACAGTGAATTGTTCAACCAAAGTTTCCCGAAGTTTCAATGAATGTAGACATGAATACTTATCGAATTAGAGAATTTCCTCCTCGTTGCAATGAATATAAAGATTATGTGAAATGCATGTAGGGGCTCCCCACGTGCATTTTCCTCTGCAGATTTTTGTTGTAATGATGACCTTCTTTTCGGAATGAATCGCTGTTTTATGCATCAGTAGATGTATCTACCAATCTCCGTACTGTCAGTTTATGGGCGCTCATAAAAAATTCAGCTGTGAGATAGTGAGTATATAAAATGTTTTATGCGAAGCTGTAAACTACGGTGGGGTGAAAAATCTTCAGAAATAAAGTGAGTGTCAAATTAAATTCCCTCCCAAAATAACGAAGTGGCAGATTTGTAAGGCAGATGAGACGTTGTGATATAAATATGATGAAACATGATCGAGTGATTCAAGTGATTCGACTTGTGATTGATTTTTACTATTCCACTCATGTTTTCTAAGCGTTCGATTTCATGGCATATCTTCTATAACAGCGATTTTTTTTTGTTCATGAAAAATAATTTGACTGGTTTATCAACTGCGGGAGAGGCACTAGGAATTCCGTAGATGTATTTGGCATTGGCACTCAGAACGTTTCTATTGGTCAACGGCAGAAAGAGTGCCAGATGGGTATACGCATTGGATATCGGTGCCAAATTCAGGTATGAAATCTCCTTATCGGCCAACAGCAAGGAGGCTATGAGAAACTTTTTCAGCAGAACAAATATTGGAAAATGGAAATTAATTCTATTCTAGTGATCTTGAAGGACGACAGTGTACCCGTGTATAGGAAGCTGGGGGAAGACATCCTCCAAACGAAGATCAGGACGCCCGTAGAAGCAGTGGGCTAACGGTGTCAACGTTGGTGTCCGCGAACTCTGTTATCACTAACCGAAGATTTGATTCGTGCGAGAGAACTCCCGCCTCGATGAAGAAAAATCCAAATAGAAAATGAATCAAACAATGAGAATCTATCAAATAAAAAGAATAGATAGTTCCATAGTGGGTGTTTACGAACTCTCGACTATAAACATCATATAGTGAAGTTTTCAACTACCTACGTGTTCTGCCTTCGAATGTTGAGAGGAAAGTGCTAGTGGACCAATTATCGAATAGTCGGCATTTAACTACGCCCGAGGCTACACCACCGTATTCTTGTTGCCGAAATCAATTTTTGTATGATTATGTCCAAATGGGTCTTTATTGCAAACTTAACAACCCGGTGAAGTTCCTACCAACTGAAATTGATTTGATTGTAAGACTCAAAGAGCGATTATCAATCCTAATCAACCTTCCAACTCCAATTCATTTTGAAATCGATAATATTGGCCGTGTCTCGTTTAAACACTTCTCAATGAATTTGAGGCTAATTGAAATGAATGCTCGCAGAATATAATTGATTTTCTCTTCAACTAATCTATTCTCAAAATCTGTTTTATTGAAATCTTGTGTCAGCGTTCCATCTAAGAAACTGACACTTATCAATGATATTGATTCTTATCAATGATTCTTGGTCACGTCGCATTCAGGAATCGTTGGATACGGCACCGTCCTTGAAGCAAAGCTCACAGGTCCTCTTGTATAGCACATTCAGTTGCACAATGAGTTTTTGCATAGGAGTTAATCACTCACTGTTTGAGATGAATCGACTTTTCGTAATATGTCGGCTTGACGAGAGTGGTTCATAGCCACACGAGAAAGAGCCTGAAGGCCCCCACAGACAATCGTTCTTTTTGACAGTTTCACCCGTACAGTTTTATCTGTTTAAGTGAAACTGCCGGTTTGTAGCTAAAAACCGTTTTAAACGTGTTCGTTCTATTCGGTGCGTGTGCTTGACTAAACGCGATTAAAAAGGTCGTTCTTTTTCAGTGATTTTCCAACTTCACTTCGAAAATGACAATTTATAGATCTCCAAAGAAGCTATCCATTCCTTTCAGAAACTTGAAAGTTGGGACTATTCTGATACGCATGAAAAAAAATGAAGCTCAACAAGATATGATAATTGAATTGAAACTTGATGATTTCGCAACGAAAGCAACCGTAAAAAATAATTGAATAATAATTGATTCTGGTTGCTTAAGAAAAGGTCCTGCAATCTGAAAAGTCTAGTGCAGAAAGTGACGAAATATTTTTTTTTTTTTTTTTTTATCTGTGGACAACACGAAAGGGAAACCTATGATGTTCGAGGAACATCGTGTTAGCCAGCGGTGGAATTTCGGGAAAGAAGGAAGGTGTTGGAATTTTTCTTGAATGTTTGGAGGTTGTAAGCATCAGGAAAGACTTCACTAGGCAAAGAATTCCACAACTTTGCCGTTCTATTGATGAATGATGCTTGGTATAGCGATGTTCGACAGGTCTGGAGCCTGACAGTGTCAGTCACATAAGGGCATTTTCCGAATTGAATTCTGAACTGACGGTTGGTTGCTGGTAGCAACAAGGATGTCCCATTTGGGACATCCCCAATTATGTATTCTTTAATGTGAGTATTTTGATTTTATTTCAGATTTGTCTACCCAATGCCTCTTCAAGGATTCTGTATTGTATTGTATTCTCAATATTCAATAAATATATATTCACTTTGTTGGTATTGAATGAGTTTTCGAATTGTGTTTAAATCCTCTGAAATCCAAATATCAATAATAGAAAAGTCACATTTGTGAAAATATATAAGCCACATTCATGGTACTACGATTATTTACTGTACTCGTAATTCATTAGGAAAATTTACGTGTGGAGTGTGAAGATTATTTCCTTTCAAGTGAGCATTATTTAACCCATTTCGAATGTTTTTTTTTGTTTGTTTTTTAGATTTCAATCTTGTAGCAAATGCCGCCGCCACTGTCAGCGTTGTATATTCCATAATAGAACGGTTGATGTTAATGACACAACGATTTAGAAAAAACCTAACACAAAAACACGTCTAATGTGTGGCTGTTACCGTTGTTCTTGTTTATCCGTAACTGTGCGGGTAAAACTGCCAAAAAGAACATGTGTCTGTAGGGGCCTCAATTCCCAAAAATATAATATTATGTACTGAACAGCTATATAGATCGAGCATAAAGAAAGATGTATCGAAACGACCATAAGAAAGAGGCGCAACGATAATGAATCAGACTGTTGGCAAAATATTCTGCTATACTATGCCTATTGCATTTGGAAATATGACAACGTTTGTTACTGTCATTCGACACTCGATTCTACTTTTGAGTGTAAATTCATGTACTTCAGTTGATTGTTAAGTGAAGTTCAATGATCCGGGAACATATATCGGATTACCATTGGAAATCTTTGTTCACAAAAAAGACTATCATGGGTGTGATAACAGATGAAAAAATGTTGAAAAGATTTTTTCAATTGCATTAAGTGATCGAATGGTAATGGATTATATAAAAAAGTCACAACACGTTTATACATATTATTACAATGATTTAACATGTTGAAATTTCAAATCGAATGTAAATCGCGTCTAGACACATACAGGAAACCAACCAATGGAAACAGTAAACGAGAGAAAGGCAAAACAATAAGCTGCCTCTTGGCAAAATTACGCTTGTCTTTCTTACACTATGACCACATCTGTGACCCTTTCCCTTTCTTATAGTCTTTCCAATGCTTCCTACAGTTGTAACTCGGAATACTGAAATTCCGAGTTTCAACTTGTAATTTAGTAATATTCCGGATTGCAACTCGGAGTTCAGTAATATTGACAGCCTCTTTTCGAGTAGGCACAGAATTTTTTATGTAGGAGAGAAACTTATCCAAAACGACATATCAGTGGCGAAAAATTAGATACCCTGTGATTCTCCACGCTATGACGGATTCATTTAATCAGTAGGTAAACATGCCTGATAATGATGAAATGGCCTGAAAATCTACAATTTTTTACGAAAAAATGATTTCAAATGTAACAGATTTCACACTGTCGCACAGAATGAATGACATGTATGGCGCAGCTGTTAATCTTATAAGTGACAATTCCCATACAAAATCTCCAATTTTGCTTTTTTCTGATTTTTTGCTTGTTCCTTTGGGTTTCTTCTTAAACATGACCTTCAAGTACTGATCATGTTTTCGAATTCTCGGACAAAAACATAACGAAATTCAGCAAGGAGAAATACTTTGAAACTTCCTACCGCAGAGCCAAATTTAGTTACCTCATGAAATGAAAAAATGAAAATAGATGGAAATATATTTGGTGAAAAAATGGAAATATTTTGTTCACTTTGTAAATACAAACAAGCCATTGCAGTGTCTTGATGCTTCAAAGATGAATGAAAACTTTCAAATAGAATAAGAAGATCGTTGCTCAGTTATCCAATATGTTATTGATATTATGATTTTGAATAGATATTTTCAATAACGTCGAATTTGAAGTTTGAGTTATTTCTCTTGTGAAATCATTTAGCTATCATATGTTATAGCCGTAGAGAAAGTATAGTTCATAACTCGCACGAAGTACTTATTTTCCCTTCGTATGATGATTTGCATACTTCATACTCTTGGGAACTGTCAAACCGTGCTTGTTGGACAATTTCCATTTTTTTCTCACTCCTCTCATATGAGGTACCCAAATGTGGCAATCTCCGGTAACTCAGAAATAATGCCTTCATGTCTCCACTGTATATATAGGTGTTGTCCCGACCAGCACTGCAAAAATAATGACCCAATGAGTTGAAGTAGATCCTTTCGTTCATCCCTCTACAGCGTAATTGATACTTGTAATTAATTTTCGGACATAGTATATAAAACGCCCAGCCACCCATTACTGTCCTTCATGAATATGCATCCAGTCAGGTTCGCAAACGACCTTTCGCCTCATAAACGTGGAGAATGGACATCAGTGGAGCAAACCCCCAAGGATCGATATTATGAAGCACAATCATATTGATGGAAGATCAAGCTGTCAACGATAAGCAGAATCAGAGTCATGAACACTTGTCTACTATTCTATTCTAAAATTGTTGCCAGTGACGTTGAAAACGCAGGAGGATTTTCAGACACTGGAGATATAATTATTCGTTATCGTCAGAAAGAAATTGGGTCAATTGAGGCATCAAAGTTCTCATTTCTTGGTCGCTCAGCATTATTTCATTGAGGTAGATACACTTGTTTGTTCAATCGAACAACAATGTTTGCCAATCAAATGAAACTTAAATCATTACTGAGAATTGGTTAATAATAACCTTTGGACGCTTCGATAATTGGTGCTTTCATAAAACTCCCAGATGTTCCAACGATAACTATTGAAATTCGTCTCAGGACAAAATGGCAATGGAAAAAGTTGCAGCTAGCTTTTTTCAAATCATCATATTGAAGAATAATGAATCGTTAGATTACTCGTGAAAAGAGTTCTGGAGACTTTCGACGAGACGATGCAATTTCATGAGGACGCCAATTTTTAATTGAATCTTCGCAACTCCCTGTGGTAACTGCTATTGCTGTTCATGAAGTGAAATGATTTTGTTCGTATTTTCGTTTAAATAGATCTGTATCTCTCCATTAGTTGATTTTCAATTCTAAAAAATATTATGTCTCAAATTTGAAGCACTATTAAAATATATAAAGGGTGTTATTTTGAAAATTGAAGTCGAGCACAAATTTGGAACCTGTATTCGTACATTGGAGGATTATCTTACATCATATCCAACCGGTATATAGCCTAAATTCTAGTGATAACATAAAATTCAGTGTTTGATTCACATGAAAAAATTACATGTTACGCCACTGGAGGTTCGCATGTATGTATTCAAAAGATAGAAGGAGGCCAGAAATAGCAATGCCTTTGTGCTCGAGATATTATAATGCAACTACCTTGTACTTTTATACAACTTCAAAGAATCGTGTCATGTGCTGTGTCAGTTTCATAAAAGATGCGGGATGAATAAATTCTCATGTCAGACTTTGAATAATGCATGGAAACTTCAAGAGGATGGCCAGTGCCATTCAGCAGAAAATACGATGTCTGTAGACGAATTTGCACTACATAAATGAACAATAATAACTAACAGTTATTAAAAAGTAGATCCTACAATATTCTCTCGATATTGTATTTTGTATTCTCTCTCATGGAATTGAAGGAATTAAATGGTGGAGTTTGGAGTGCAAATTTATTAAGTTCGAATGGGGATGTACACACATATCCTATCCTATCCTAATTTCCAACTGACATGATGATAATGATGTTCTCATATAAAAAAAATCTGTATCATTCTTCCTGAAAGTTAACCCACATGCTATATTTCCGAATTCAAACCACAGCACTATCCAAAAACCATTAAAACTGATAACGTGATCATCTTGCCTAGGTATTTGGCAGGTCGAAAGTTATATGAATTTTATTCTCATGTGCGTATTCTAACTTTGCTTCTAGCCAGTTTAGTTAATATAAGAGTATTTTTATTTTTGTCAGAAACTATGCGTATGTCATGTATGAAATACATGTTTCTGATGCTCTATACAATCTATATCGAGAAGTCCAATGGCCAACCAGGAGTCGAATGTGTATTTTGCCGCCGGAGTGTTTCGTAACATGGATTTGAAAGCTAGAACACATTGCATTTACCTGATCTGATAACAAATACCAAAGATTGTATCACGTATATGAGTATGCAGAAAACATCATCAGATTTAGTCTCGACTCGACTTCTGAGAAGCAGAAGATCAATAATTAGTTTGATGATCCATGTTAACATATCGATGAATGAGTAGTTGTTTAAGAGTAGTGCATTTTAAAGTAGTTTTAATGATTTTTGCGATAGATAGATATCAGACATGAAATAATACAACAGTGTTGTATATGAGTCCAATTCATTAAAATAACAAAATGAAACAAATGAATAGTAAAACACTATAAATGAATCGTTAAATTTGGAATTGAGACACTTGTGATTGAATTTGGGAAACTAATCCATCGACATTTGGATTAATTCCACTGATACAGAGACGTAAAGCATTTTCCAAATCATCGTCAGTCAGTCTTGTACTATGTTTTGATTCATTAACTTCCATCAGAAAAAAAACTGTTCACATTCATAAGTACTACCGAACGCACAAATAGATCTCCTTGTGAATTTTCTAAGTTGCGGAAAATTGTCTTCTTGGTATTTTTTGTAGAAATCGCGCAAATCCACGTCTTCAAATTCGGATTTTAGGAGCGCGTTTTCTTGAATCCCGATCAACTCTATTTGTTTGTGTAACTGCAAGCAATTCATCAGTAACAGCGAACTCTTTATCAGCACCCCGAATAAATATAGCCAGTTGAGCTGTCTGTGTCAGACAAATCGGTGCTCTCGTCTAATGGTGAGGAACATGATTCAAAACCAGGCATACGGACAGTTAATGTTGTTCTTATATCATTAGCCATCATTTCTATACGTCGAACAACAGTTCGTCTTGACAAAATAAATTTTTCAAATTCGTTTTTCTTTTCGGGACACAAAACACTGCAGACTTCTAACTGGCGACCTTCTGTATCTACTTTTCGTTTCTTTCCACCAGACATCATTATCTCTCACTTTTCGTTCGATAACTACAATTAGCAAGCACTCAATATGCACACAGTCACATAGCAAAGTTATCACCTCGGTAGTTCAAATAGAACTGAAATAAAGTTCGGGCCATCCACCCGCTTATATAGGCAAAATGAAGGAATAATTTGGAATCGTCTAGTTCAGAACAATTGAGAAGCAATAAATCTTTTGTAGCGCCGCCAGTGAGGCGGCAAACATCAAAGGCTTCGATTACTTGATTCCGTGAGTATAGGTAGCGTAATATTTTTTCAATTGGGTTTCTTCAAAATGTCTCAGCGGGCCAGATCCGGCCCGTGTGCCGGTTGTTGCCTACATATGTTATAGATAAAGTGATGTGTGAAACCACAAATATAATTATGTCGGGCGCACTATATAGGAATTCTCCTTTCGATGGATATCGGGTAGATTCGATAGTATGGGCAAATTGAACAGATGCGATTTGTAGTAGGATGAATGAGAATTGTTCAGAATCAATAGACTGTGAATTCCTGGAATCTATGATAGAGTAGATTTCACATCGAGATCCTTCGCCTTGAATAGAATACTGTAAATCGCAATGAAATCTCATCTATGTTGGAATCCTAAACGCTCGATAAGAGGACCGTCTTATACTTACTGATGCGTTGCCCGCTCTTCCATGAAATCAAGCTGTCGATAGTGTAATATTGAAATCTTCGATTCCACCTAAGGAAGCTTCTGAAGGAATCACTGCAAATAACCACACGCTGTAAGCACAAGTTGTACATGACTGGAACAAAATGGCGGAATATATTGTTAGCTGGATCCTTCCGACCCAGATGGCTCGATTAACGTGCTCTCATGGAACATTCAGAACTCTCTCTTGACATCTAGAAAAGTTCTCTATCCAAATAAATTTTTGCCGTTTCGCCGATCCTATATACACGATACACTTTCGCATTTCTAACTTGCAGTAAAACAAAATATTAAGTTGACTAACATCTACCCTGGCCGACCCAGATTCTGAGAGCACAAGCCTTCACTGAATAATATCCAAAAATAGTTTCTTTCTCATGATGCAGATAAACATAAGAATCCAAATGAATCTCAAGAATTATTCAGTGCTGATAACCAGTTTTTTTATGTATCCTAACGACGTGTTCTAACGACGACTCTTAACAAAAAGCCATAATATACTTCTGTGAATGACTGAACTAGAAACTAGGAACTAGAAATTCGAAGGAGGATTAGAATATAATTTCACTATATTTTACTCTCAGTTTCCACCACGAGTTGCTACAACAATTTTTTTTCTCAACCACTAATATTTGTCGATTGGAATAACAAGAAAAACTTTCTTTTACGGAATATGAGCCTCGTTCAATAACAATAACATGGTGAACAATGCCAACAAATAATGTTTCCCAACGAATTAAATTCTTGGCGGAGGCAACGAATTGACCAACTATCATTCAATGATTTATTTCATTATTTAAAGTATCACATCGAAATTTTCTTCATACTTGAACATTTCAACTTCTTTATATCAACTGTGGAAGAATTCACCTTGGAATTGATGGAATCGCTTCAAGAGGGATGCGGAAAATGCTAAATGATCAAAATTTGTGATTGGAAAAAACATGCTGAAATCAATAGAATGAGCGTCATAACTGTATTCTACCAAACTCAGGATGATTCGAACGACATCACACCTATTTATCCACCACTGCACAGCATAGGCGATAGGATAACCCGCAATATTGCACATTGTTCGACAGTTCGTATTGCCGAAAGATTCGAATGAAATGCAAGAGAGATCACGCTTGCTTGCATCGTGCACATCCATTCGCGTTAGTTTCGCTGCCAATTATTCATAAACGTAATGTATCTCGTTTCCGTACGGTACTTCATTTGCGCTTCGGATCAGGAAATGACGTAACGTTCACATTGACGTATTATTACAGTGTTAGCAAATGGATCCAGTCGACATTTTGTCATAGAGGAGAAAATATACGGAAATGATCTGAAAAAATTGAAACGAGAATGAGGGGGACACCCGATCAAATTATTTCAATCGAATAAAAAGTTTTTCATGCACAATAATTCTCTCAGTGTACCTGAATTATTTCAGAACGATATCTATCGAGAATATTGAAATGAATATAAAACAAATATTGGATTTCAACGCCCTGTAGGAACTAAACAAAGCATTTCGCTACAGAGGTTGAGTTTAACAGTTCAATACAATATTTTGGTTTCAGTACTTTAAGGTATGATTTTGTATAGACACCTTGTATGAGTGTGCTGTGCCACATATTATACTTGTTCATTGTAACTATGTTTTTTTTTAATTTAATATGATCATTACATCATTGATCTAGACCGGTGAATTACTGAACTTTATCTGAAGTTTATCGCTTCGGATCAACTCTGAGAGGGTATAGAAATGCCTAAATATGAACATAATCAGTGGGGAAAGACAGCACGGTATGTCAGATGAGGAAAAATTAGAAAAGTGGGCACACTGGCACGAAAATGACTGTGAACAAAATATATCCTAGACAATTTCAACTAGAAAATACCTGATATATCGATGAAAGCAAACAGGATATCTCACGAATCGACCAAGCACTACCACAGAGAATCAGAGTTTGCGAAAAAAAATACGAACATTCAAGTGGATGTGCATCACAATGAATTGAAACATCTGGGATCAAACCAACTAAAATGAATATTCCATACAGACACCCTCAAATTCGTCAAATTCCTCAGGAACAGATGCAAGATGGGGAGACCGTGAGAGAAAACGTATATGAAGTTAGCGAAAAAATTCCAAATAATCAAACACTGAATATTCACTAATTTGTCGATTTCTTCTTGCTGATTAGTTGCGAAGAGATATTTTTTCAAGAAACTATGCGGTGTTCATATATGAAGTTCATGCACAGATAAAAAGGATTTCTCCAACCAAACAAATTAATTTTCTTGAAATAAAATTTCTTCGGACGAGAATTTTTGATTTCATGTGAGCAATATGTATTTGTCACAAATTAATTGGCATGTTTGAATAGTTTCACGAACTTTCTTGACATGAATTTGCTCAACGTAATCATTATATTTCTCGATACAAGAAAACCGCGATTCCCGTTTCGAATTATATCGAGTCAAAAGAATCGGTTCTTGGCTGCAAAAAGTGGGGACTCGTGACGATGACATATCTACGAGCATGCCCTGTGTCCTGCAACTGAGATACCCTACGAAGACGAACTACGACCTACGATCTACGAAGCTGCAACGCTAAAACAATCTACGACACTACGACTTGCCTTCTCGATTACAGGATTACAGACATACGGACTTGGATGCTGTTTTGTAAGAATACCGGTACCACAGTGTTTTTAAAGTGTGTGTAATCATGAATGATGTGAAATTATTGCTGAATCAGTGGGGCATTCCACATTTGTGGGCAATCTGTGAGGATAAGTGAAACTGTATATTATTTTCAAACAGGAACGAACATTTCTAATGGCGATGGCGTCCCTACAACACTGAATGATTTTGTTTCGAATACCTACCCTACCTTATAGTTCCATTGATGTTTTATTATTTTCATACAGGCAGATATTTAGGTATATTGTGTATAAGTTACCCTCTTTATTACTATTTTTTTATGTTAAGTTACGTGCATGTTATCAATTGAGAATTTATTTTATTCCTTTTTTTGATGATGTGGCCCAGACTTAGAACGAAAGTAAGTACAGAAATAGTGGAAAAAAATCATAAAATAACATTTTCTCGGACGCTAATAATAATACGAAAATTATTGTTGGTATACAAGAAAATGTTGGTTAATTCATTCACAGAATTACTAGACTTGCATCAAATTCAGTGAATCTTGAGGCAAGAACATGGAGGGTTTCTTTGAAATTGATGATATCATAGTTACCTGTGCATTATTTCCTTTGAACAGGAAATCTTCTGCCACAAGAAAATGAAGTTCTTAAAGAAAAAGAAATAATCATTATAATGAAATAATATGTATTAGTAACAAGTTCAAAATCTCTCGACTCAAGAAAAAATTATTCAACCATGGTGTAAGATTTACTTCACACAGATGAATAATTCTTGGTTGAAACTATCGTATTATTATTCCAAAGAAAGTACACGTTAATCTTAAAAGAATATTTATTCGAGCCAAGATTGTCTTCTGAATGAGTCAAGAAAATTTTGCATGAAAATCAAACAAATATTTGGTTGGACCTATTCAAGAGCACCATTTATTTGAACCAATGCAGTCTCGCATTGATTGAAGAAATCCTTTTTATCTGTGTGTATGCTGAATATCCAACGGAATGAATAATCTACCTAAAGTTCGTTTTTAATAGGAACTCCCAATATATAATCTACTGCTGAAAACCAGAAAACCAGAAATACTGCGCTACCTGCTTCGTCATATAAGAAGTCAATCGGTTTCATCTATATATGCAGTTTAGTTGGTTTGTTTCCGTGAACTAAATTGAATTGAGTTATTGGTGTATTATTCTGTCAGAATTTGTACTTGAGTTTCGATATGCTCAAAATGGTTGATTGATATTTTAGATACTCACAGAGTTGTCTGGAGGACAAATGATGATTTAGGAATTCCAAAATATTGATTACATTATTCACAATCGTTACAGGTCGCTCTCTTTCCCTTTTTTTTCAAGATCGATAATGCCAGGTATTCCTTTCCTTAAGACCCCAAGAAAAGCGCCAAAAAGTGAATGATGTAGTCGATCAGGATATTTTCTTTGATATAATTCTGCAACACTTCTTCTACATTCCATAAATATCGAGTAAATGTCTCTCTTGATATAAATCCAGATCCAGATCCAGAAGCATTTCGTTGATACAAAATCTGATTGAAAAATATTACCATTATACTATAATATTGGATATCTCCAGGTCGAAATTTCTTCCGCTACCATTATTCGAGCTGTTCTTTGGCCATATCTTCTTAGTCATGAGAATATATCACAATAAACCGTTATTGTTGACTTCGTAATACTAGAGCTCTAACTGAATATAAAATGATACCCTAGGTGTCCTAATTTCAAAGAAAGTTTAGGTGCCTTTAAGTGTTATCCTGTACGCATATACAATCCATTCGAAGATATGATATCACATATTCTCTACTAGATGCACCTTTGCTTGCCCCATCGACCTATGAGGATGAAGATTGAAACAAACATAAGAAAAAGAGAGAGATATCGATTCGTCTGGATGTGCAACAAAGAAAGGTACAATTTCGCGAACTGATCACTGCTGGTTGCCTCTTTCTCGTTTGCTGTTTTCATTGGTTGGATACCTCAGATATTCTTTAAGCGTGAACTAAGGTCTATTTGAAATTTCTTCAACATCACTGTATAACCTACTCATGAAATGATTTATTCTAGGTTGAACAGGACAACATTTCTTCGGAAAAAGTTTCAAAATCTTCCCTTATGTCTTGATGGGCTGAACCGGCTGAACTAACAAGGATTATTTACCAATTTTTTTAATCAAACAACAAGTGAATCTGAGTGAGTCTGTTCACTCATGGATCAATAAACTTTGCTGAACAGTAGATATGAGTGAATAATGTCACAGCATAACTCGATTAGAATGAAAATAACTGAAAATGTCGTTATTTTTCCAAACAATAATGTGGCACAAGGCACTGTGTCTCTTCTTATGATCGTTTCAGTTTCACTCTCTGAGAGCTCGATCTAGTAGACGATATATAATATCATATATTTGGCTTCATTCGATAGAATACTTTGAGTGAGCTTTATCAAATATTGGTTGGCAACATTTCAAGTCATTCGATTGAGCAATTGAATTTTCACAGGGGGTACATTTTAGCTTGTACACGTTGTATATATCATTGTTCTGGAATATTACTATGTTTGGTGAAAATAAATGGGATAACTTACACTTTGTGAAGCTCTGTACCTTGATGATGCTATCTGATGGTAGCTTCCATTTTGGGAAAGACACTCTTCCATCGAGTTAATCCAACCGAGTCTAAAACTTTTATCACTGTTCAGAGTATCTCTCTCTCCCTGCGAATATGACAAATTCAGGAATTATAAACTCGTCCTGAGCTACGACCTGAATGCGTTCTGAACTTTTCAGATTAATTTACCCATTTACGGCACTAAATCAACATATTACCAGTCCGCAAATGCGGATTTATCGTTGACGGTCGCTATTCTCCTTTGGAGAATAATTGAATCTGTCATAAAAAAATATATTTTTGGAGTGTAGATAAGCTTTTATCGAATGAAGAAATCACAATCGAGTGAATATGCCCCATTGGCTGTCTCACTAAGAATGAGGATTTCAGTTTCAATGGGAATGACTGAACTATACCTTTTTTCAATGTTTCAGTCAATTGATTGGAGAAAAGATTCACATAAGTGGTCTGGAAAGTTGACAACTAACTAATTCGATTCAATATGGATATGGCAGTAGGTAGAATATATATCGATAATGGAGGATAATTTCTGAAAACCTTCATATTGTGTCCGAATAAATTTTTGTTATGGAGTTCCTCTCTTTTTTCATAGAAATTTTCTCCTCTTCTACAAAAAGGGCCAACTATGATCATTCGAAAGAAGCGAAAGTCCTATTTATATTCTTGATTCCACTCAAGATCTAGAAGAGTGGTTTCCTGAAAACAAATCGAAATTTAAGTTCTTTTTTTATTGCAGTTCCAGAAATTCTCTCGAAACACATCGAGCTAATTGAATTTGCAGAGGAAATTGCTCCCGTATTTCTGGAGGGAAAATTCAATTGAAATAACTTTTTCGAACGATATTATCCCAGTCATTTAGATTTCCGCTATATCTGAATATAGAACAAGCAGGATGTGTAAATTGTATTGCTTATTGTCTTTGCGAATGCCCGTCGTCGATGTTTTACGATTCTTCACTGATTATGGTCGTTGTTGTACAGGGTCACCCGAAATTAGCGTGCGATATTTCACAGGCAGCTAATATAGCCGAAAATAGGTCGAAAAAAGAGAAAAACGATTATCCTATCCTATCCTAAGGATTTCCTTTTCTGTATATGTATTGAGATAAAATTATCGAATTCTGTGCAGATATTTCTGAAATTATGAAAAACAGCTCTTTTCAGATATGAGATAATATACAGGGTGTACTATCGAGAACAATCTAAAACTTGAATAAATTGACATCTACCGAAATAATTATGAATTTCTGACAGAAAAACATTTTTTATGATTCCGGAGATGAACCTTGTAGGTGGGATGCAAAAATATACAGAAAAACAACATAACAATACATAAGATAGTAGTGCCAGAGCTCATATTATCATATGGATTTGAATGGAACACCTCTACTTTGATATATGATATATGATATATGTTCATCGTTCGGCAGTGAATGATGCATTATCTCAATGATGAATGACTTTTTGAGTGAATATGCCTGTATCCAATCAGTTCGACTCTGGCTTTTCGCCTGCATGTCCATGTCTAAGTTCAATCTAAATGCATGGAGTGCAATTTCCATAGTGTAGAATTTTCGTCTGTTTTCAATTTCGGGAAATGGATTATTCGACTATGCCAGACCGGGAAAACGTTCTCTATTCAGTGTGTATGTCGTATACGTTAGTTAATAGTCGAATGAAAAATAAAGAACGGAAAGTCTTTGTAGGATAGACGAACGCCACGTTTTCAACGTGCCACTGATGAATATTCAACGCTTCCGAACGGAATTGAAAAATATTCTGTACTTTTCCATCAGATATTTTTTGTTTCATTCTGACGTTTTTCCACGTCAGACTGAGATAAAAATATAAAATCCCAATCGATCACTCCGCAATATGCACTCGCCTTCATCATGGAGTGCATGAAAGGTCAAGATCCAGGTGGAGATTATATAATCATCCAATCATGTATAACATATATCGCAATAACGATGTACAGAACACTGGTGGGGCTATTCTTCAATCAGAACTCTAACTTGATAACAGCATTTCATTCGTTATAGCGAAAAATCACTCAAGTGTAGGTTGTTAGATGGCGACACAAAAATTCAAACAAAATCAGTATTATTGATAATTGCACTATCAGTGTTATAAAAATGTTGATTCAGAAGTAGTAATTCAGGTTACTTCTCAATTAATGATCGAACTACATAATTACAATCTCAAAACATCAACTATTTGTACAGAAGTCTGTGAAAATGTCACCATCTTCTGGAGAGTTTCATAATTATTAGGCCATTATAGCGGAAAATGGCGTTAGCGTTTTTGACGAAACAAAACACCATCAGTGACTGCACCAGTGTTTTGTACATTGTTATCGCAATGTAGCGATATACAGCGATTTACCACTGACAGTATAGCCTATGCAGTTTTGACCCCTCGCTGGCTGGTTTCTCTAAATCGCTCACACATTTTGATATTTCTCTCATAATCACATACTTGTCTCAATAAGAAATTTCCAGAGTCAAAGGCGAATAAGTTGTGATGATAAATAAGTGTAGTGAAGCACATAGCCTTATTATACTAGTTATACTAGTACACCTTCCGGAAACTGATGGTTTTTCTCGCTAAACGTGACTGGTCAAACAAGCCAGGTTCGCTAGTAAAAGGGAATTTTGATTTTCGAGTCACATACCTAGTGTAGGCTAAAAATGGTTGAATAGTTGAATGGTGAAGGATGGTTCTTCCTCAGTCTAATATGTGTTTCATAAAATAGTACACAATGCATTTTCCTGGCCATCATCTCTCAAAACAAGACGATGTTTTCATTGCTTGTAATGGAAATTCGTCCTCAAACTATATGGAAATCTGTTGGATGGAAATTCGTTGAACTTGTTGAACTTGTCAAAAATCGTTACGTATATCATTATATTATGCAAACACATCCCTGTAGCCAGGCACAAAGCGAAAATTAATCTCTTATCGCGACATTATTATTTCATCCCTAATGAATTCATGTCCATGTTAGTGTAATTAATTCAGAAAGTAAGCAAGAACTTGTGGGACACGAAATTTCGCCATTATATAACCTCATTCTGAACTTTTCATACAATGGACTTGTCAAAAATTGAATAGTGTGATACATGTTCCACTCGTTCTGGAGTTGATAACCATTTTTGTATGATACGTATTATTCTTAGAAAAGTGATTGATGATTCAAGACACATACTGTATAGGAAGTCTTCGAATTGTGGTCACTGCACTTTCGACAGTACATTTATCCATACATTCATACATAATAGTACATTTAGTACAATCATCATTAGAACATTTTTTTTTTAGATTTTTCAAATCTTTTCTGAATGACTTTAGCTATCCTGATTAGATCCTCATACTGAATTACTCGAGGTTTCTCCAGGTGTACTTCAGGAATCTCATAAGGGACCATTAATATTCAACATATTTGTCAATGATCTTCCAAATATTATCACCAGTAGTTCCTATCAATTATTAGATAATTTGAATATATTCAGGACAGTTCAATCTATGTCTGATGCTGAAATTTGACAGTTCGATTAAAATATCTTGAATAACCTTTCAAGGTGGTGTAACATTATTTTCCTGAAAGGGAATCTCGGTGAATGTCAAAAAATAACTTTTTTCGTAATAACGAGGCTATTCTTGATATCTATCAAATTAACGATGAAAACTTATCAAAGAGAAACAAGATCAAAGATTTGGGGATTATATTCCATTCGAAAATGATTTTTAGGAATCACATAATAGAAACCTCATCTCATGCTCGGAACATGTTAGGCTTTCTCTTTGTTCAGCAAGAGAACTGCGTCAATGATCTCAAAGTTATTTATTGTCCACAGATGAGGTCTATACTCGAATACAATTCTATCGTATGGTCACCATTCTACAAGAAATGAATTCCTAAGATACTCTAGCTATAACTTGGGAATGAATAGAGATGAATATTATCATCCGAAAATATCAAAGGTTCTGAATTCGAATACTTCAGAACATAGAAGACTTGAGATCAGACTAGTATTCCTTCACAAAATTATCATTGGCAGTATTGTTTGTCCTCGAATTGTTGAGCTCACTTCGCTCTCTGCAAATATATAAATAGTGACATTTTCAAAGTTCAATTTTTCAGAACGAATTATGGTCGAAATGAGTCCCTCCCTGAACAGAATGAGAACGTCCTTCAAAATGGCTATTAAATTCATCTCTTTATATTTGTTTAACTGGCTTGTCTGTTCAATGAATAGATAAGAAAAATAAAAGGAATATTATAATATATATATACATATATATATATACATATATACATATATATATACATATATATATATATATATATATCATTGAAACCAAAAATGTTTTCTCCAAGACGTACTTAGACACCGAAATATGTGTCTCAAATACCTCTCAAAGATGAACTTTTCTTGATTAGGTAGTGGTATGAGTAAGCTGTAGCTTTTCATGTTGTGCGACGAGACGCCTATGAATCGATATCGCATCTGATGCCGATATTGGTTCATCTTATTAACTAACTACCGCAACCTGCGGACCTTCGGCGAAAACAATATAATCGAATTATGAAGTTGGACGCTGTAATCTCGCAAATATCTCTCACCTGGAAACACTCATTATCGACTCCGGTCCCAGGTGTACAGGAAATCTCGCTATTGACAAAAATTCGAGCACGTACTGTTGGCAGAACTTTTTATAGGATAAATCAAATGATATAATCGGATCCAGTAGTTTTATGTAATATATATTCATGATGTTCATATTTAACGAGATAGAATGTCAAAACACCGCCTAACATTCTAGCGAATTGTACAGGGTGTCCCTTTAATATACGGCCAGAACTAGGAAATGAATAGTCCTGCTGAAAATTATGGATCTGGTTGATGTTAATCGAACTGTTCTACGAGAGCAGAGACGGACTACCCAAGTCTGGAAGTCCGATATTTTTTGCAGTTTGAAGTTTTGAAATCCTCATTCCTTGGATGGAATGTTGGATACGAAAGTTCTCCACATGTAAAAATGGCAGATGAACGTCATCTTGAAAATAATTCTGACTCTTTCGGTATTGTATAAAACTTAGGGATGGTTTTTGTGTGAGAATGTTGTGATGATTGTGAGAAATTTTGGTGGAGCTAAAGTGATGAGTCGAGAAATCAAAAAATTATAAGCAATAGAGTTAGTCCGTGTCTTCTTCTGTAGAGGAGTTCGTTGAACATCCGGATGATCTCATACAGATAAGAAGTTACTGAAGGCCTAGTATTATTTTCAGAATATTATTCGATTTCGAGTTCTGACCGAGGCTCTGAACTAGTGAAATGTGGGCCGAAATAGATCTTGCTTCTGCTCGAAGAATTCGAAATATCTTCAAATGAGATCTTTCATCCTCTGTAGTATGAGAAAGTCTGATTGTACTACGAAATGAAGTCAACATATCTTCCAACGTTTCATGAAAATGATAAAACTTGAATATACGTCTAATACGGAGACAAAAAGTTTTACACCTTCCAGTTAACTAAATCTCATTAACCGTCTTCTCGTCCGGACCTTCAGACGAACACAATCGAATTATGAAGTTGAAGTTTATTAACGAACAAGTTTCCGTTTGCGCCAAGCTCGTTACCTGATTAGGTTAATGATAATTAACGATAGACGAAGACCCCCTTCCTAGGACATGTCACACGAAGATGAGCAGAATCCTCTTTTTTCGATTATGGAAACCTATGTTGACGGTATCCAAAGAGAAGTTGATAGAAAAACATTGTTTCCACATCCTTATCCTGAAAATTACAGTCAGAATATGAATTCTCGTAGCTCATTTTTTTTTCAATGGCATACGCTTCTATTCCACATTGACAAATATTTTAAAAGGCTTTCTATTTTTCAGTTCAGTTTATACAGTGTGTCCAGAATTGGTGATGGATGCATTGGGAAATTGGAAACTAAAGGAGATCGAGAGTCAGTCGGAAGAGAGTATTTCTTTTGTTTCATATAATGATAATGCAAATCTGAAAAAAGTTTCTCAGATCAACTTTTCATGTACACTTGAAATTCAACGTTTCGGATTCCTGAAACCATCATCAACTTCATTATTTCTTATTGACGCCATATTGGATTCAATGTACATCATTTCACCATCTAAATACAGCAACTTGGCTACAACGCAAAATGCAATGCACTATCGTTCACTGGATTATAATGTTACCCTATCTTCTGCATGTCTAATTGTCTGGAACTTTCTCCAATTCACCAGATTACCAATTCTGGACACACTAATATGCGTGTAAGGACACGCAAAAATTTATAGTTTATTCTCATTTCCGATCACCCTGTATGATGAATTCCTGAATTCAGAAGTAGTGGACTTTTCTAAAAATATGTCTATATCTATGGAAAATCGCTAATAACATGGCAACAACATTTTTCGAAATAAAAACAGCAAGTTAGCATAATCGTGTAGGAATTCAAATATGTTGAAATAAAGAGGTGATTTCATATGAAAATACATAAATGGTGCGCCAAGTTTTTCGAGGTCCCACTATTATTGGAAAATAATTTTGAAACATGTCACTCGTAAACCTACAACTCCGTTCCGTTTTTTTTTTTCTCTATTTCAAGCAGCAGAGCAACTATCTCGCTTGGTCTCAATATAAGTCCACCATGACTAACTTATATGGATCCATGTCATCTGTTCTCAGTCTGATCCCATAATGGTGGCTCCATACACAGAATAACTATCCAATTCCGAATTGAATCATTCTGAATTCAATTATATCGGCTCTATTCGCAAGAAAAATACTACCGGAAAAGAATACGAAAGATAAACATTAGTTCGAATGAAAGAAGCGCAATTAACTATGTTGAAAAATATGTTTCCAGATGTCCTATGATATGAAATTCAAAGTTGACAGGGGTGTTGGTTTGAATAATTGGAAAATTTTTCAATATATCATCATTCAGGTCCATCAGATTGGTTGAAGTGATTCAAACGTACTCTAGATTCAAAAATGAAAATGCTTCTGAAAAATCGAATGTACCAATTTTTTTGTCTCAAAACTATATGATCTATCTCAGAATCATCAATATGATGTGAAAGTTTGAGTCGTTTCTGGTCAAACCGGAAGTGGTGGGAGAACACCTAGAAGAAGAAGAATATTGAAATTTCTAGATACCAAGGCTTGTCTGAAGAATACCTTAACACCTGGAATGTCAAATCTGGAACCAACTGTCGCCTCTTTCCATTTATATCTAAATCGTTGAATCACCATCTATCAATTCTTCCTCTAATTGTTATTTGGTGGGTTTTCCCAATACTTGAATGGATATATATTAATTTTGTTGACAGATCTGGACAATTGAGGCGTCGTAAATGCCCTACGTGCCAGCCTTGGACACCGAAACGATATTAAAGACCGCCATAAATAATGTATTTTACTGCTGTGATCTGTCTAGTGCTGCTTCCGAAAGCATTGTGGTACGGCAAGCATTGTCTGGACCAATAAGAAGTCGGAGATCGTCTCGGATCTTAAATTCTGATGTATCTCTCGACTGACCTACACCAGTCGTTTCACCAACGAAGACGTTACATGCATTTTCCATTTCCATAACAATATAGTCCTATTCAACTTTCGAGCCATGATGGAAAGAATTGGAAACGGTGTTATTTCATATACATGGTGACTCGCGGTGGATTTACATAGAACCAAAGTTCAAAATATTCTACATGAACTGTAACTGAGACTAATCTTCGTACTTATTTGGCATAACCAGAGTGTACATCAACCCTGGAATGAGGTGACGGAGGTACGACAAGGAGAACTTCCCCGAACATTTCCATTTTTAAGGAAATTAGTAACTTTTGTTCTCCAATTACCGAAGCAATATACAATAGCATTTTTGAATGACGCTATACATACCTATCTGATTTCCTGATATTCCATGGTATGTTTTTTCACAAGATTAGCAGTTTATGTTCAGTGCATGGTATTAGACGAGGTGGAGGCTGTCCAGTCAATCAATCTGCAAGTCACGATTAACGACGTGATTTCAATTAGGACACATTCGTGAGAAGTTATAGATGTGTATAGATGATATCACGTGTGATATCTCATTACATGTCTAGGAATATATTCGAACATTTCTTGAAGCTTATTGATTCATTTCGATATCAGATCCAATGAATTATATATGTTTCAACATCAACAATCAACGAATAACGAATAAGTATTTTCGAAATTCATGATATTTTAGGTAGGTCGTCGGAAAATCATAGTATACAACTCGTGCGGAAACTGGTTATTTCATACACGTATTTTCTGCACTAGTGGCCCAATATACTATTCTCTATCCAAATAACTCGATTGGCATATTCATCGTACGAATATGTACCGTGCTGAATAATCAATTAATTATATATTCAAAGTACTAGAATTTATTTCCTTCGGGTTTATTCAGAATATAAGAAACGTACGTAGACAAAGTATGATATGTCACCCGTATTATAAGTTCCTTGTTATGTATAGAAACTCGTTCATGAAACACTCATTATATGAATAACGTTCATACCACTCGTTTCATAATTTACTATTCTAATAGAGATTTATCATGAACCAAAGATATCTGAAGAGGTATTCATTTTATCATCGAGTGCTGACACAATATTTTCTATTTCTGTGTGATTTTTTTACACGATGAACATTCTCCAGCATCTACAGTGGAATATCAGTTGGTTATGTTTCATAACGAGATTTGCACCAGATCCATTGACGAATCGTATTGAACATATTAATTTTATGCATTGGATTTTGCTCATTCGAAAAACGAATGTTTATGAAAATTCCGGTATTGAACTTAATTGACATTATTTTCAGAACCGCAATGCGAAATGTCAATCGCAAACAAACTGAAACGTAAATGATTGGTAGAATCCAATGTATAAATGAATAAAATATAGCAAACAATTCGAATTGCATGTTACAATTCAGAGAGTAACATACTTAATGGGTCATGAAATGAGGTATATATCAGGAGCATCACGTACATACAAAATATGTTATCATTATAGATACATAATACATATGAATATAAACTAGCTTTAGAATTTTTCATGTACCTCATTTTCCCCAAACTGAAAGATATGAAACTGAAACACAAGATATTCACGTCAATTATGAGGATAAGGGATCTATTACATGAACCTCTTGTTCAGTTGAATAATTTGAATAGTTCAGTGAAATTTTAGGATGGATAGGATAATTTAGCATCAGTCTCTACCTGAAAATTTCCACACGTGAATCATCATGCAATAAACGTTTCCGGATCCTGACTAATCATGATATCAATTATTATTATCAACTCAATTGTCGACAATGAAAATTGTAGTTGCAAGAATAACTTGATGGAACTCATAGTTGTAGTATTGAGTTGTTTTTTTATTTGATTTTGCCTACGTAAACTAAATCATCAAACTAAACGTAAACTAAATCATCAGAGTAGCATAAATTTTGAGTGTGACTATACGTACGTAATTACAATTTGAATAGCTGGATGATATGAGCTAAAAACTTGTTCGATGCTCCATGAAACGAAAATATAGGAAATCAAGTACATTATGTCCTCAGTCAATCATTTGGTGAATGGCGCTCCCATATTATATGTCTGGAAATTCTCTGAACAAAATTGGATCATAAAAAAGGGAAATGGTCCGACTATATTCATCCGGCCATAAAAATATAGAACAGAGGAAAAAGTCTCGTTGAAGATAAGAAAAATATGAATCCTTGTCACCAAAAATGAGCTCAGTTTTTCTACACAAAGTTGTTGATATAAGTATATAGGAAAAAGTCTTCACCATATGTCCTCAGTTCATAATTGCAAGCTTCTTCATTATCCTATATAAAAGTCTGCACCAGATTACAGATTGCGTAAATCGATGTTTTCAGAGGTTAACACTTTCGGAAAGAATATCATTGTGTGTTGAAAAAGGAGAAAGATCAGAAGAATTCGAATGGAAGGAAGGCGTTATACAAGCTCACTATTATTCATAATAGTTATGAATGAATTGATGAGGAGAACTAGGAGAAGAATGAAACTGCATCAAACAATAATAGGATATCAAAAAATACAGCCTGTTGAAATAGAAGTTTCGATGTACGGAGATGATATTGTATTGATAGGTTATACTAGAGAAAAAATGCAAGAACTGATTAATGTTTGGTCAGATCAAATAGAGCAATTGAAAATGGAAATCAACGAAGAAAAAAGTAAGATAACTACAGAAACACGAGAGAAAAATAAATTCAAGAAAAACGAAGCTAGACAGAATTAGGAACGAAACAATAAGGGAAACGTTAGAGCAAGAACCAATAACGAAGAGACAATTGAATGGGTATACTCACATGATGAAAATGGATTCAAGCAGAATAACAAAGAAGATACATGGAGCAAGAAATATAAAAAGAAGAAGAAGGGAAGACCACGGTAGAAATGGATGCAACAAATAACAGAGGCAGGAAGAAAAAGAGGAAAGTCGTTGAGGGAGATGAAGATACTGCCATAAAATAGGAAATCATGGGAACAATGGGTAAACGACACACCAGACAATTAGCCCAAATCTGACGCCCAAGAGGGTAAAAGGAAAGGGAGAAAGAAAGAAAGTGTTGAAAAAGGCGTGTTGAGGAATCTCTCATCCTATGCACAAATAGAACAATTATCATATTTCGAAGTTGACTGATGAGATGGAAGATTTTTTCTACATGTATGTTCAATGCCACACGCGTTTTCACTTCTCGTGAGGAAAGAGTCCTCGAATAGTAACACACGTTCAATATTTTCCTTGCGACGATATTCCTAAATGTATAACTCGCTGGCGATGTAGAGAATAATCTAAGTGTTTCGTGCGAAGTTGGATGGCATTCCATGTTTGCAACACTAGCAAAAATTCTACTTCTGGCATGAAATATTATTATTCCTCTCCTAATGACCATGTTGAAGGTTTTTTCGATCTGTTCAGAACACCATCTGAAAAACGAAATGTGTTCATTCAGATCGATTCAGATACTGAATACGAAAGCACGATAGGCCACTGTTGTGTGTTTCATTCTTATTGTTTATTTTTCAGACTTTCTTTCCTGAAATACTCTCTTTGGATTCTGATTTTTTGTCTGAATATAGACCCTTTCTCTTCGAATTCATATTGTTTTTCTTTCAATCAAACTCTTTCATTGATTTCAGACTTTTTCCTTCGGATCGTGACCTATTTCTTTGATTTCGGACCTATTCCATTGGAAATGGAGATTTCTCTTCGAATCTAAACTATTTTCTTGAAATTCAAATTTTTGTATCTCATTCCGACTATTTCCTTCGGATTGAAAAGACTTTTTTCTTTGTATTCGGTCCTTTCGATTCAGACTTCAGCGTTGAATTCAGACTATCGTCTTTTATATTATTTTTCTTATCAAATTCAGACTACACTTCTTCCGTTCATTTTTCAGCTTTTTGTGGGATTTTCTCTCCTCATTTCTAAAAAGGTAGAAACGAGAAGAGAAAATCCCACAAAAAGCTGAAAAATGAATGTACCACCTCCTCGAATAACTTACAGACAGTATTTATACTCCTTTCGATTTCAAATTTTTCTTTTGAATTGAGTCTTCATGAATTCAAGCGGCTGATAATTTTTATATGAAAATTGGTTCACGATTTCAATCCTGAAATCGCTTTGACAGGCATTAGAAGTAGATTTCTCGAGCACCAAGAATATCAGTTGGAAGGATTCATTGAATATTTAGTGGCGGGCGTGATGTGATCTACTTTTCGGCTTCAGGAACTCGAATGATCCAATTCGAATGATTCATCATCTCATAACAATTCCATTCCATGAAATGATTACAAATTTCATCTGATCTGAACATTGTTGAATATTATTGATGCGTTCGTTAGTTGCCTCACGAGCATTGTTCTCGTTGTATAAATTAAAAAAAAACCGTTTATTGTCCAAACAGGTGAGGCACCCAATTACAGTACAAGCAAGACAAACACATCACATGATATTCATACATTGTCGATAAATTTACACAAACTTTTATGTATGATTACTGAAGAAAATGGTTTCTTAGGTGACTCTTATAACAACCTATTTTTGTTGAATAAAGATCGATTTTGTCGCAGACATTATTGAAATTGCTACATATTGTATATACAGGAGACTTTGCCAGGATATTTGTTCTTGGTGTTTTAGGATAAAATAAAAAAAATCTTGGAATGTTATCATGACCACAAGTGTGTTTTGTTTCCATTCTCCTCAGTACGTTGAGAACTTCATTTTCGCTAAGATCTCTTACAGATACTTGTAAACTATCTATCGGTGAAACATTTACAGATTCATCTTCATTAACAACAGGCACGGTATAAACGTCACTCAAGAAGTTTGCAAATGCATTCACAATATTCGGAGGGTTATTAAATTCAATATTATTCAAATACATTTGTGACCTTATTTATTCTCTTCCAGAATGGTGGTGCCAAAGATGGACTGGATATGAACCTTGGACCTGCCTGGCAGAAAGGATACACGGGCAAAGGTGTTGTAGTTTCAATTTTAGACGACGGTATACAGACCAATCATCCTGATCTTGCTCAAAACTACGTGAGTATAGATATTTTTCATAGGTATATGCACATCGAATTTCATACCGATCCACTTATAAGAAGAAAGCATCCCGAAGTTTGGTTCTAAAAGAAACCAGCTAAGGATGAAACGGATTAGTAATATAACTCATAGAAGATTTTTTTTTTGTTTATCAAACGTCTCTCTGATTTTCCTTTGACCTTTTCTGGTATTATATTTGTGACAATTTCGGCTGATATTTTCACGTATGGTGAAGCAATCATCATATGAGCGCTTATACCACTCGGTCTTAATGTTACGGAAACATTTGAAGATTATTTATTGTTGGTACCTGAAACTTTATACACATTTTTCTGTCCTCTTATTCTCAGCACAGAAACAACATAATACTCAACTATATTGAGAATGAAGACTCTCATCTAGCATATCATCAACGGAAACTTAGTTTCTGTGAATCAATATCGCAAACGATGGTTCATTATGGAATCCCAATGCGATCAGTTATTCAAAAAACACTTGTGTGGTGTTCATTAGGAATGAGTTCAACTATATCTTGCCTAGTTTTCCACAGACGATAAGTAAATCCCATTCGACGATTGGAAATCCTCATATATCTATGTACCTCATTCACTTTTCATGAGTTACGAGAATGACATGATGTTAATGTTAGATGACAGTATATGAATGTAAATAGTTATGATGGTCTACCCACCAAAAACCGAGAGGGTTTACCATTTTCAAGAATATTAAGTATATAATGAGGATATTAAGGATATTAAGTATATGATGACGTACATGAAAGGCTACTTTCAGTATTTTTCCTAATCATGATTAATATATGGGGGTGTTCTTTTTGAAATTATCAACTTTCACTTCGGTCACTACTTCAAGCAAACGAAATAACTTCATTTTTGTATGACCCTATATTGAATTAACTGAGATTTGGCTGAAGTGTGGGAAGTCGTCAAGTATCACCTATCTCCAAACCAAATTTCAAAACCATAATAGTATTTCCATTTGGCAAAAAAAAAATAGTTCAGTGAAAAGATCGGCCTAGAACGATATTGATCATGATAATGAAATGGATTTTTTCACCCCATAAATCCAACGTACCAAATTTGAGTAAAATCTTGAGAGTCGTTTCAAAGTTGAAAAATGAAAACTATTCGAAAAGTGTAACTTGTACTGTAACAAATTTGTACTGAGATAAGTTCGTTTGGAACGAATTGTTTGGGTCTGAGGAATGTGTGGTAGGTTTTTCTGAATAAATTTTAGTGACACCCTGATTAGATGTACCCTCTCCTACTCAATCCTACTGTCAAAAGTTCAAATATATGTGTAAGGATACCGATACAAGCTAACTTACTGATATCTAAATCTCCAATTCTAATAGTCGTCGTATGAGAACGATGCTTTATGTTGGAAGGAAATGACCTAGTTCGCAATTTTCCTTCGACTGGCTGGAAAAAGCCATACGTGATGGAATGGTCCTGTCGTGAGAACCTTCATAGGCAATCGAATGTTGCGGCAATTCCTTCTTCATTCGACATGGGTCATTAACATTTTGAAGAAATCACCCGGAGAAAACATGAAAAGCATGTTCAATGGAGCTCGATATTATGGAGATTTTGTGAGGAATCACTGAATCTACAGCCTCATGAAATAAAAATTTCTCAGCCAGTTTCGAGAACTCTTTCCAGCATGTTGAATAAGGTCTCTCAAGTATATTTCTTTCGAAAACTGTATAAGCTTTGGATGATACAATTATGCATGTTAAGTTGACTGCTTTCCCTGATACAATATAATTAGTGAATTTATTCTTATACTGGCATTAGCATTGCTGCCGAATCATAACCGATTCTGTTCCAAGAATTCAAAGAATATATATCTTTCTGATTAAGGAAGATAGTGGTACCTGATCAAGGTAACACTTTACTCCAGTGCCAAACATGATTTCAACACCTAAACACCTTTGAACGATAATAGAATACGAGAAGAATATCTTGATTATGCATTCTAGTCGTTCTATATTTCACGTTCTGTCTTTTGTTCATGTCCTCTTTGAACTATTATAATATTCAACTGGATTTAGTGTTTTCATATGAATGGGAACATATTCACCTAAGGTACTAAGGTATCTATCTTCATGCTATGTAAATTTTTCTTTGAACTTGTACGCGCATTGTGAAGATTTGGACTTGTCGACAAATGTTTTCATTTAGACAATAAAGCTTATCTATCTATATCTATCTATCTAATGAAATAAAGTGTTCAGAAATTCATGATATTGCAATTGACTTGACTTATTGATGATTTTTGTGAGTCGTCTATGAAAAAATGAATTCAACATAGCAAAAATGAAATATGGAAAGTAGAAACCCCAAAAGCCGCAGGAAATGAGGGAGTTGACAAAAAGAATTACACATGAAATCAACGCTATTGCGCTTGAAATGCTTTGGCGAGTTATCCCAATGTTCAGTTCGCTAGTTCACGAGTGTGAAAAAGTGAATCAAGATTTTAGGAATATGTTCGTTAACCGCGAATACAAGTTCGATTTTAATGGGATATGGATTTCTTTATGTTAGGTTATATGAAAAATTTTGTTGTAGAAATCACGCTTTGGCGGTTCATATATATACAGGGTGTCCCTCCGGGAACTGCATCGATCGAAATTTGAAAAACTATAAGTAGAGAGAATTTGAAAATTTGAAGTTGATATCAACTTGCTCATTTCAAATGGGACACCCTATATATTATTTGATTTTTAGATTCTACAAAGAATTCTAGGCAAGTTCTATCCATGATGTTCTATAGCTGAGTCTAGCCGTATTTCGATTTTTAGGTCAAAAATTACGTTTGCAGGCCTGAACAAAACTATCAGTTTATCCTACATGAAATTCTCAATTATTCGATTGGGGTTGGTTTTCTCATAGGAGATTTTATTCAGGGTACTGTGTTGATATTTTCATAATAAATAGATACAAAAGAAATACAAAATTATGAAAAATCGTTGAAAGTCACTTTTTTCAAATGGAAACCCCATATTTCTATAATTTTATATCATTGAGCATTAAAAATGAAAGTAAGTTTGTATGAGATTGTCTATTCCAAAAATTTTTAGTTCTCTAAATAATGTTTTTGTTCTTTTTGTTCCAGAAAGTCGCGTATTCTTGAGTTCAGTTATTCTCAGTTGGCCATGGCGCTCGCGGTTGTGTTTGAAATAATCAACTATCACGGAAATGTCATAGTAAACAATCATGCCGGCTAGTTCGAATTATTTACTTGAATTAATTCATTATTCATGATGAATCTAATACGGATTTCTCTAGAACATATATGTAATACATATTCGTGATCCGCAAAAACAGAGACCCTTATACAACACTCTCAGTTCGAACATTCACTGACTGAATGCTTTTTGTATACCTCTCAATGTATACCTCTCAATTTTGATGTTTGTTCTCTTTCTATTCGAGATGCTTATGGAAATTCATTTATTCACATTTTTAAATCAGCAGATCGATTGTTTTCTATAATTCGTGTAATAGTGTATACCTCACCGATGGCTTGTTGCCTCATTTGATGATATGAAGGATGATTGCGCCAATCATTATGTGGTGCATTGCTGATCATTTGTAAGATTTTTGATGCCACTTTTTATTTTTTTTTGTACTTCACTCTATTTGCTCGTGACGATAACGTTCTCAATAGATACACTTAGGTGAATCACCCTGTATATATTTCAGCTGATGCCGGTGAAGTTGATAAACTGCCTCGCGTGATTCGCGAGAGACCAATAAAATGTTCAACAGTCCATGCAGATGTAGCGAAGTGCTTCATTTCCATATCGAAACAGTTTCCACTAGTTTCTGGACGTTCTAATGTTATTTGGGCAACATTCTCGAGAGCAATGTGTCGGAAATAATATATGCTAATGCACTGCCATAACCGCATAATAACAAACTGGTGAACACCGAGCATCGAGCATGTACTCAATTCGATGCGGAACGAAGATTTCTCGTCAGGAAAACTCTTGGTGATCGCCAGCCAAGAGTCATTTATTGATAATTCCTTTCCAAATGTGGTCAACCACTCTTGTATATGAAATGGATTTAGAAACTCGGTGAAATTCGACGATTAAACGGGTACATATAATTCATAATTCGTAGGAACGTAATTCATAGGAACCGTATATATTCAGGAATGATACTTTGTTGGAACCGTAATTTGTAGGATCGGTAATCTATAGGAATATAAAGCATCAGAAGGTTTTCCATCGGACAGTAATATGTAGAAATGGGTTTCGTAGAAACTTGAAACGTAGGACCGTATTTCATAGAATTGGTAATTCATTGGATCCGTGAAACATTGGAATGGTAATTCATAGGAACCGTATTTCATAGGAATCGTATTTCATAGGAACCGTGATCTGTAGGAACCGTATTCTGTGTAACGAGGTGGTTGAATATCGTGGATTTGAAATCCAACGTCGAAATTAACAATGTGATTCTAGTTTTTTTCGTTGTTTTGAAAACACGAAATGGAATCCTTATGATATTGAAGGTTTGGAGGTCGTAAGCATCAGGAAATACTTCACTAGGCAAATAATTCCATAACTTTGATGTTCTGTTGATGAATGATACTTTGAAGAGAGAAGTTCAGCATGGCTCGTGGTGGCATGATAGACGAGATTTCCGTTGAGCACAGACCGTGGAAATATCTATAAGAGGGAGCGATCGCCCACCTCACTACGATAGTCTAGAGAGATCAATAAATTCGCCGACTAGGCGAATATTCTGAATAGAATCTGAGAGCTTCAGTACTCCAGGACAAGTTGAATTTGCACTTTGAAGATCGTGAGCAGTTACTGAGGTATGAAATACCTCTTCGCATTTTCAATATATTTGTGGTAAGGACAGATACATTCTGAGAAGGAACGAGGGGAACAAATCCCAAAAAATCTTTAATAATCATAATTTCTGAAATATTCGAATAGTTGTTAGATTACATCGATCCTAACGATATTTTGATTAGTAATCAATCTAATTTTCGCAAAAAGTATTTGTATGAAGCAACATTGCAGGTTTGTATGAGTTGAAAATGATATAGATGATGGAAAATATATTGTGGCATGGGTGTTATGTGTTCTCTGAGACCTAAAAAGAGCTCTTAGACCATAGGTCGAAATATTCTAGCAACTAAATTGTACAAGAAATTATTACAACATGAAGTATTCGAGGCAAAGTACACAAATGGTTTGAAAGTAACTTGCATGGCGGAGTGCGAAGAGTCAGAGTCAGACGTTCAAAATCAAGGAAAATTTGCGAAGATCTTGGAGTGCCGGAGGGAAGTGTCTCAGTCCTCTTCTCTTCATATTATATATGAATGATAATGAGCTTATAGTCAATTGTGAATTCATAAGCGACAATTACCAGCCTGAACATTACTATAAGAAATGCAAGTTAATATTTGAAAATTATTAATATTATCATTATTTTTTGCTCCAATAATTTCCCTTCAATCTGAAAGCAGCCTGCAAAGCAAGGCATCAAGAAAAACATAATAACACCAACAATGCATACAATTATTCCTCTGGATTGTATACAACTATTGTTCAATTATTCCCCTCTATCTTTGAAATGGTCAAATGACCGTATAAGAGCTGTTTTTTAACTGAAATAGATTGTAAAACAAACTTGAGAGGTTGATTGATTCTATAGCTATATCACCCTATATTTTGAAAATCACTTAAGTTTGAGCTGACAAAATAGATTCATGAATGTTAAAACTCTCCAATTTCATTAAATCATCTAACCATCTTATATTCAGTAAGTAAGAGAAAAATTTTGGAATGATGAAATTTGACTTCAGGAGAAACTGAGGAACTTTGTTGGGTCATCAAACACTCTACCCCATAACATTTTCCCAAATTAACTTAATACTATCAGAGGATTCTCAGAGAGTCGGCACCCTTTTTTTCGGACGAAATAATTAGCTGGAGAGACGAGAAGAGACACGAAAAAGTTTACGCTTTTGATGGAAATTAGGAAGGTTGTAATGAAATACAAAAAGTAATTAGAGTCGTCAAATATTGTAATTTGGGGCGTACAAGGTACAACTTCATGCTGGTTTTGATAACGACGTTGAAAAAAACGAGGTTGTTTCCTTTGAACTCCATCAACTAAAGAGACTTGTCAATAGAATTGTATCAGATTGGAGACATTCATAAACATTTGCTGCGTCGCTCTCGAGACTACGAGTATCATGTTGTGAAAATTTCAAGCCATCAGAACTAATTCACTGATCATTTTGTCAACAACTTGCTAATATTTGAAAAAAACTGACTGTATTCGATGGAAACGAAGTGTTTCAGATTTCCAGTAACTAAAAATAAAACTGAAACGAATCGTTGAAAAAACATTAACCATTGAACCATTGAAAGTTCAGAGGAAGAAAAAATTGTCTTGTGCATATTTTTTTTATGTGGGGTGAAAGACTCATTATAAAGTTAGCACAGTATCGCCGTGACGACCAAAAATTGTCGAGTATTTGTTGAAGTTGTATGGATGAATTTTCGAAATTCTCTTAGTGACAAATGAGAAGAAAATCATTTCACATAACGAGTAATATAATAATACGATATATGATGGAAACACATCCGTGTAACTAGGTTGGAATTATTTCATTGATATTCACCAAACAATTATTATCGAATGATCAAAACATATTTGACGTCAACGAAAATAATTTGTCTCGTTCTTAGATTTTTTTGAATGGGATGGATCTTGTAAGTCAATATCAGGCTAGCAGTCAGTTGAAAATTTGGTTAGAAGAATTCTCAAGATAGGATATAGCAGAATCTTGTTGATTATGAGGGTCCAACTCCCCTGTGGATTGACTACAGACCCCAAAATTTATACGTTTATTCCATAGCGTTTCTGTGGATGTATCAGTAATGATTGGACAGCATTTTTTATGGAATTATTTCCCACAATTCGAAAATTTTATAATATATCAGAAAATAATGTTGGATTAGGAATGTTGATTAGGAAAGATTGACCGAGGGAAGGCAGTGCTCAATGACGACAACACCGATCCCAACATTCCAATAATCATCTGTGTCGCACTCTGACCCGCAATAATGCATAATACGTTCTATGCGTATTCACTTCGATACAAGGTTTTCCCTAACAGAACTTTATTTCTGCCAAACGTGTATATTGGGGTATGAGTTGGAAGTTGAGAGATAACATATTAGATTCGGTTCGATCCATGATTTTTCTCTCGTGAAATTAGGGTCATCGTCCTATTTGTTTCACGAGCGCGAAGGGATCGTTGAAAAGCCTTTCTAGACTGAAATGACGACCGCGAAAATGGGTTTATGCATGAAGGAATAGGGTTTCTTGATACTCCACGTGTGTTATCCCCGAGGAATTAGATGATATGGGTCGGGGGCGCGAGAAAAATGTCACATTGCATATTTCTCTCAGCCCACGAACGATATTACGATGTCGTCGTAACATTTGATATCTTATTTTCTTGTGGAGGTATATCAGCGGATCGATACAGAAATACATTTAGGAGAAGGGTTTTGTGTTGCACCATATCTCTATAAGACATCGTCTCTTCATCTAATTATTCATTTCCTTCTTCTATTCTTTACTTCTGATGAGCTGTTCGGTCAAATAAAAATCCGCATCCTTCCATCGTTATTTATTCTCGAAACAATGTGTCTATTACTCATACGAGGTACCTGTTGGTATCACTCGGCAAAGTAACAATTTGCGACTACTTATTCCGTCTTCAAATTTAACGAAGAATTCTCTGATCTATACAACTATACAATCATCCCCCTCCTATATGTCTATTTTAACATTCAGGAATTGTATTCATGCTGCTCAATTCATTTTATATCTGTCTGTTTTTTTTTCTTGTGTTCACTTAAATATGTATTCAGTATGTTTCAACTCGTATGAAAATATTGACAAAAATAAAAAACAAATCGCAATATTTATCTACTTAGCTAAAGCTTTTGATACGATTTCCCATAGGATACTTTTAGAAAAACTATAATGGCTATGGCATACGTGAAATCCCAAATGACTCATTCAAAATTATTTGCAAAATCGATCACAATCCACAAAAATAAATGATATTTTGAGTACTCCTCGAAGGCAGAAAGATTTCGGCATTCCCCAAGGAACAATATTAGGTCCAGCCATTTTTCTGATCTACAAGAATGATCTACTTGAATCGCCTAAGAAATGTATAACACTTTCTTATGCCGATGACACCGTACTAATCGTTAACGATGAATCATGGGAAGGCGCAGTACATTCAGCTATGGAATAATTCGCAAAAGTGCAACAATGGTTATCCGAGAATCTTTCAACAGTCAATTTAGATAAAAAAAATTCATGTCCTTCAGCTTGTATGGGAATCACAAATGCTCCATTGAGACAATACATCTACATGACTATGAATGCATTCAACGAAACTATATAAAGTGCAAGAATTGAAATCTGTTAAATGTATCAAGTATTTAGGAATCACCATAAACTGTAACCTGAAATGGACTGTACATATATCGGACTTGAACACTAGGATCAGAAAGCTGATTTGGAAATTCTATAATCTGCGAAACTTTCTTCCTGCCTATATTCTGAAGACACTGTATCATGCCTTAGCTGAGTCGATAATACGTTATGGAATCATAATATGGGGTAGTACTTTGCCATCTTCTTCAGATCTAATAAAACGTTCTCAGAGGTTTCTCCTTAAAATAATTTTGTTCAGGTGCAGGGACCGCCCAACAGCTATTCGAGGATTCTGGAGTTATGGACATTGAGTTATAATATGCGAAATCGGTACTAGTATTCTATCACAAACACAAAAACTTGATGAATATGATCCCAGGACACTCTCATGAAACAAGACACAGAACTATGTACAATTTAGTGATATTGTACAACATGCTACCAACAGAAATACGTCACAAACAAAATTCACCACATTTGTTTCGCAGAAAATAGCTCTTCCTTATACACAAATTCACATAGTATTCGCAAACTTCTGAATGGAAACTAGATGGATTTTTTTTTTTTTTCGTTCATTCTTATAGTTAGGATTAATTCACCATGTTCTCACTTCAGATTTCTGATTTACCTTCTAATATAATCTTCTAATGCTATTAATATACACACTCAGGCTACTATAAGCCCATGTGTATTCATAGCAGAACATTACCATGTATAATCTGAAAACAAATGAATATTATTATTATTCTAATTGTGACAATGCTATAGTACCTGCTCTATACTATTCATTGAAATATTCATTTTATATTTATCATGACTTCATCAATGAGATGAAAATCTCCCGATAATAAAGTATATTTTGATTTGATTCGATTTGATTTGTATTATAATCAAATTTGAATTCTGATAATGCATTTGAGGATTTTTTAGTTACTAATTTTTTTACAGGATCCTCTGGCCAGTACTGACATAAATGGCAACGACGATGATCCAATGCCCCAAGACAATGGAGACAACAAACATGGCACCAGGTGTGCAGGGGAAGTAGCTGCTGTTGCGTTCAATCAGTTTTGTGGAATAGGCGTAGCCTACAATGCTAGTATAGGTGGTAAGTGTTCACTGTGGGATCTGCAACAGAATAAATAGAAAATACGAGCATATATTCTAAATAACATTCCTGATAACGAGGCTATAAATATTGTTATGCAATTATGTCCAACAATGCGTCGGATATGAAATGATATGAAACAGTAGTGGAAGTTGACTTTATCATCAATGTCAATCCAATTGGTTCTCCCGTGAGAAAGTAGCAAGTAGAATAAATCCATATAAAGCCTTTCAATGCGGCATTCTGATTCGATAAATCACGAAATGAAAATTGGGTTGCTACATAACGACAGATTCTGATTTATGGCTCGTTCCCTATCATTTCGAACTGTCAGAGAGTATGAGAATGATCCCATTAGTGCGATTTGATGAATAATTGATAGCATCGCTCGATATCATCTGCACAATATTCTCTCGAGGCAAGAATGCGGGTTTATTTCTCATTCAAGAGTTGGTGCAGTTGATTCTCCACGTTATCAACGCTTCTTCACATTTCGTAGATTGTACGAGCATATTACACCAATCTAGGCGCCCTAGAGAGCGAATCATAGACTCATTATCCTGAGGATAATAAGTCTATGCAGCGAATATACAGGGTAACTCACGGTCGATGGTACGTTAGACGTTTATGGAGAACGCAACACAGAATTTTTCTGAAAATTTCGCATCTCACATTTTATCACCTGTTCTGCAAGTTCTGGCAATGATTTGATCACATTGTCCGTGTATAATAAATAACTTCATAAGAACTTCGTTTGAATAATCGATATTCGCGTTCATTCTGGGAGATTTTTTGAAACACTGTCAATAACAATTACTGAATTACTCATTAATGTCACCGAACTGTGATGAGTTTGATATTTCCATGGCTATCTAAAATTAACTTTTTCATAAAATCATATTTTTCACAAAAAGCGGCTTTATTAAGAAAACTTGATGATTTAGGTATAGGGACATGCTATGTCATCTTGTAGCATTTTTATTCGTCTTTCAATTTATTGAGTAAAAAACAGTAGGTACCGTTTGAACTTTTGACCACTTGTATGAACAACGGATATAATAATAATTTCAGCACGCCCTGTATGATATGGAGGCGACTTCTCGGTGTAAATGGAATACATCAAGCCTGTCCAAACCACCACTAAAATATCAACTCTTTATGATTCGAGAGCCCTGATTTACATGAGTTCAATTAGGGATATGTTCTGGATCATATTTAACACTAATTATTTTTCATCTTGAAAACCGATAGAGATAGGTGAAGGAATTTATCAACAAAAGAGTATTGTAATAAAAAGGCAATTCTAACAATTTTTAATATACCTGGTGTTCCATTTGAAAAAATGAAGTTGCTAGGACTTTTTGATAGAAACGGCAACGTCGCAATTTCGAAAATATTTTCGATCGATAGAACAGGTGATAAAATGTAAGATGCGAAATTTTCAGAAAAATCCTGCGTTGCGTTCTCCATAAACGTCTAACGTACCATCGACCGTGAGTTACCCTGTATAATGATATATGAGAATATAGAAAGAAATCTCTTTCATAAACGGCAGAGACAGCCAATTCTCATGAACTATATTTCGATGTCCAATAACCAATATATTTTGGTTTCCAAATGTACATCGATAATACAGATAATACAGAATTAATCGGAGAATGAGACCTAATATCACAATATATCATCGAGGTACAGTGAAGTTCGTGCTGAAGCTGTCATGATATAGAGATCTTTCCGCCGGTGATTTCATCAAGATTGAGCTGTACTTGCGTATAAGGGTTATCGGAAGAAGAAAAAACAAAATATGATTGTGTAAGGTGCAGGTAGCTTCCTGAATCTAGTTTTCTCGCCTCATCAAGTTTGTATCAGGTCAAGAATGAAGACAAATCATGGCGTAAAAGTTTCTGATGATGGAAAACTTTCAGATGATTAATAAAAACTGCCAGTTGATGAGCATAATATGCAGTGGAAATTGCCAAATCGAAATAATATTTTTTCAATGAACCTCTTTCAGAATGCAGGTTGTTTATCTTTCCGTGCCAAATTTAGATTTTGTTTCAATTTTTTTTGTGTCAATTGAAACATGAATAAAAAGGATCAGTCGATGTGATTTGACAGTATAATAATTACTGTACTGAGACACCTGAATACCAGTACAATAGCCTTACATTCCATCAGGATCTACTGATCTACTATGACTCTAGTAATATAAATTGAAAAGAGATCGGAATATATGATTTCATAGGTAGTTTATCGAATAATGTTGAACAAATTTCAAATAGACCCTAGTTACCGCCTTGAGAATGGCGGAGGAATCCAACCAATGAAAACAGCAAACGAGAGAGATCAACCGACTGATTGGCAAAATTGTACCTTTCTTTGTCGCATATCCAGACAAATCTATAGCTCGTTCTTTTTTCTCATGTTTGTTTGTTTCCTCATAAGTCGATGGGGCAAGGCAGCATCAAGTAGAGAATATATAATATCGTATCTTTGCTAGGGGCAGATACCATTCAATGCAGATCTTCCGATACCAAAAGTTCCAAAAGCAATGTTCAAAATTGTTTGCATCAATTCCGTTACCATGAACTCTCTCTATACCCATCGACATGTGATTGTCTAATATAAGTGGTCGTAGATCTATTAGAAATTTAAACGCCAAACATGTCTACCGAATAATTTCGGTGAAACGGTTGATCGATATTTATGACAGAAGGGCGGATATGTGCACTACATAGTACTGTACACAAGCACATGATGGATGGTTAGAGAGATATGTGTGGATATGGCCGACAGATATGGCGAATATCTTCGCAACGAGGATCGTATCTGGGTAATAGCGGAAATCTGATTGTGCAGTTCGAGCATGGATGGAGAGCATTGTAATGACATCACTATACTCTGTGTGAAGTTTGCACCGTGAATACAGGCACCACATGTAATATCGAATTCTTGCCTTATTGTTTTCTAAATAATACAATCTTGACGAGAACGTTGTCGGAAATACTGCACCGCTGAATTATATCTAACGATGAGATGTGCGTCGTTACAATATCGTACAAGAGAAATCGCTTGAAATATCCATACCGATTCATATAAATTCGTGCTGTACTCGGTTTATCAGCAGACTGAATTGTATGTATAGTTCACATCAGATTCAACGTTCATGCAACAAATGATTCAACTCCCATGTCTGTTGCTACACGCGAAAACAAAAACTACAAAAAAGAGGGATAAAAATGCCGACACGTTTCGTGAAAGCTGCGCTTCCTCTAGCAACACTTAATTTTCGGCGAATGGACACTACGGTCATAATGGCTCCTTGTTATGGAAATAAATCTTTTTTATCGCACACACACGCAGACAGACCGAAACGGTATCATAAACACAAAAACGACCGCATTCGGTGGGTGGGCTGCACGGGATCCCAACAATATGTTACCCGCATTTAGAGGTATGTGTATCTCCTCTCATTTTTTACTGACAGTTTTCACTAATCGATTTTACTCTTATTTGCATAATCGTGATGTATCAGGCCTACACGAACCGATATATTACCAAGTCAGCATTCTCAGTGATACTAGCATGAGTCCGCACAAATAATAGAGGTCTCTCCGAATTCCTAACAAACTTACCAGATGAAATATTTGAACAAACGAAGAGACATACAAGATACTTTGCAAAATACTTTTTCCTACGACAACTCAAGAAAACAGCACTTTCAGCATTGTTATGTTCATTTTCCCTTAAAAAGCTGGAAAATGAATGTACCACCACCTCGAAAAACTTACAGACAGTATTGTTTTGTTATTTAGAGAGTAGCACATTTCATGCTATAGCAACAGGAAAGTGAAACTCACTAGTGTGTAAATATTGGGAAATAACAGTGTAGGAATATGGAAAAAGCACGCTTGCAGCGAATGATGAATTTTCTGTTTTTTTGTCTAGAAGTTTGCCTGCTAGTATCATCACATTTCTGATTGATCCTGCATTATTTCGGAAAATGATTCAATCCACTACCTTCGTTACTTCTTCGAGATCCGTCTGGTAAAGTGACCATGATCTCCTTCCTTTAATGATTTCGATCTCTGTGGATAATATGAAATTATTCAAGAACGAGAGGTCAAAATTGTTGAGGAACCTTTATTTATCATTTGAACTCCATATTGATGACAATGACAAACAACGAAACAACGTTGACATTTATTTTCATGACATCGACAACTACCGAATTGCTCCGGTAGGGTTCTCTAGTTCCTGACTACTGTATCTTGGATTGCGTGGTAGTTGTCGGAAATAAGGGAAAATTTTAAGAACTTTCGAAACGTGAGTCAATGAATGACAATGTACATGGGTGGAAGTTGGAATAATAATAATTCAAATATTCATTGTCGTAGAAAAAATATGTACATATCTCGTTGAGAAGTATATTTCAAACACTCGTTAAATTTTCGCACTAGCCGCTATGCGGCTCGTAGTAAATATCAATTCGTGCGAAATGAGTCACTTTCCACACTTGTGTAATGTACTATTTTCGAGAGAGACTGTCTTGTAGATTTGTACAATGAAAGCCACTACAAAAAATGTATTCATTCGGTTGAATTTAATAAAATCTATTATAAAAATAACTGCACAAAACTGGTTATCAATGACTTGTTTATCAATTGCCTATCAGTTGTCAAACAATACCTCAACCGCAGATCCCATAAGTTCATACGCTAAGGGCCGGTTGCATAAAGGTTCATCAAGTATTTAACGTCACATTAAATATTTGACGTGACGTTATTTATGGAATTCGGTTGCATAAACATTCATCATATACTTGATGGTATGTTAACTTAATCACCTGATTAACTAATGAAAATGCCCGATTAAGTGAAAAAGCAGATGCACAAAAGCCAATCAACTTTAAACGTCACATCAAATCGCCTTAATCCAGGCATTAACTCAATCAGTGCTCGATGACTGATTATGTATCCCGTTTTTTAAAGATATGGTATCGGACTGTTTGCATTCTATTTTATATTTTTATATCTGTGAAGGAATTAATTGGATATATGAGTTCCAATCGAAAGATAGGTACCAAATTTTAGATATTATGTTAAACTATACGTACTTTTTAACAATCTCCAGCAGTGTTGTTTTTTCTGATTCCGTATAGTTTGCTCCCCGTTTTTTCTTCAAGCTATCCATATCAATATCCATACTGCCACATATCTGTGAAGCTGCTTCGTCAAATCAAATAATTAAACCTAACCTATAAATGCGCAAAGCATCATCATTTACAAGCACGGAACGTGTGGATCCAGCAAATCAGCATTGTTGCCACGCATTTTTCGTCTTTAGTTAATGGAACGATAATCATAACATACGAGAGTTTTATGCAACGCAAATTGGATTTAACGTAACATCACCGCTAATGCGGCATCAGATAATCACATGATTAATTTTTCTTTATGCAACCGACCCTAAAAGTAGCCAATGATTGAATCGCTCCCGATATGACGTCTTCCAATCTCATGAGATATTGTGTTCTAGGCGTCCGAATGTTGGACGGCGTAGTCAACGACGCCGTCGAGGCCCGCGCTCTGGGCCTCAACCCCGAGCACATCGACATCTATAGCGCGTCGTGGGGCCCCGAAGACGACGGCAAGACCGTCGACGGGCCCGGCCCGCTGGCCAGACGGGCCTTCATCTACGGCGTGACGAGCGGCCGAAGAGGCAAAGGCTCAATATTCGTATGGGCTTCGGGCAACGGAGGCAGACATACCGACTCTTGCAACTGTGACGGCTACACGAACAGCATTTTCACGCTGAGCATATCGAGCGCGACCCAAGGGGGCTACAAGCCTTGGTACCTCGAGGAATGTTCCTCTACGCTCGCCACCACATACAGCTCCGGCACCCCCGGGCACGATAAAAGTGTTGCGACAGTCGACATGGACGCCAGGCTGCGTCCCGATCACATTTGTACCGTGGAGCATACTGGTACTTCGGCGTCTGCACCGCTGGCCGCCGGTATATGCGCCTTGGCTCTAGAAGCCAATCCTACTCTCACCTGGAGGGACATGCAATATCTGGTTGTACTGACATCGAGACCGGGCCCGTTGGAAAAAGAATCCGGCTGGATACTAACCGGAGTACGAAGAAAAGTATCGCATAAGTTTGGGTACGGGCTCATGGACGCCGGAGCTTTAGTCACTTTAGCGGAGAAATGGACGACCGTACCTCCTCAACATATTTGCAAAAGCCAGGAGGTTATCGAAGACAGGCAGATCGATTCAGCTTACGGTGAGTGAGCCGATCAAGGTATTCAGTTCTCTTCACTGAAACCGTTTGTTCCAGGTACTACTCTCGACTTTTACATGGACGTGGACGCGTGCGCCGGTACTTTGAACGATGTCCGCTTCCTCGAGCATGTTCAATGCAAGATTTCCTTGCGGTTCTTCCCTCGAGGTAATCTTCGTATTCTGCTGACTTCTCCGATGGGCACGACTTCCACTTTACTCTTCGAGAGACCGAGAGACGTCGTCAACTCCAACTTTGATGACTGGCCCTTCCTGAGCGTTCACTTCTGGGGAGAGAAAGCCGAGGGCCGATGGCATCTGCAGGTCGTTAATGGCGGTAACCGGCACGTTAACCAGCCGGGAATACTCAAAAAGTGGCAGATCATTTTCTACGGTACTTCGGTGAATCCCGTGAGGCTAAGGCCGACGAACGGGGCTAGATCGACTCCATGGAAATCACCTTTGAATACCTTCGCTTTCCCCACGCAATCGCAACCCATCACTCCGGTCACAGATAATTTCTTCGACGATGAAGTTATTAGAAACTTCCAAAACTTTCCGAACATTTATTCATTCGCTGGGTCGAATCAGGAACCAGTGATTGCCTCTTTAGACGAAAAGAATACCAAGGTGCGAAATAACGATGAGAACTATATAGAAGATGATGAAGAGAGGAAAGATGGGTGCGATGACCAATGCGACAATCAAGGTTGTTTTGGCAAAGGACCCTCGAAGTGTATTTCTTGCAGATTCAAGCGGATGGATAGGTGAGCTTATTTGAACCAATGCAATTTCTGTGGGAATTTTTTGGGGATTTATCTTGGGAATTCGCCACAGTGAACTGAAAGTTGTATTGCCGAATGTTTGTTGTTTCTGTGTCAATAACAAAAAAAAGTATGATAAAAAAAAGTATAATCGACTATCTGCATTTGCATTTGCAAGTTCGAATGTGGCACATTATTCAACTGCTTATGTGGGAATCCTACATATTCAGCAATTAGCACGGCTGGACTAGTCAGTATGTTGTGTTCAATCAATAGTATAAGATAAAAAGGTAAAAGCCATTCGCAACACTGCTCCTACATATTCCCCAAAGGAATAGTTCAAACGTCAGATGTACATCCAATAGAGGAGTGCTGCCTCTATCTCAATTTCTACCAATGCATCGCATTTTGAATTCACACATTGGATGTAACTTCCTCATTTGAGCTCATCATTTATAAGGAACGGTAGTTATTTCACCTCATGTTGAATTGTATTTTCGAGAATCATCAATCATCTACTAATCTACAACATATTCACTCATTATTCAAGACTTTTCCTTCACCTAATTCCGTTGAAACTCAAATCTATAACCAGTTCATGAACGACAAGAACAGCTTCTGCGACGCATCTAGAGGTTGCAAAAACTATATTCTGACCTTTGAACGATTCAGTGAATTCGGTATCGATTGATAGCGTGAGTTCTCCCTTTGCAGGACGTGCGTTTCGACGTGCCCCCCTCGAAGTTATTCGGACTCTCAAGAAGTGTGCCAGCCATGCCACGAGGCCTGCGAAACGTGCTCTGGACCCGATCAGAAGAGTTGCACGGCGTGCTCGCCTGGACACGTGAGAGTCATCGATCTCGACATCTGTCTGCAACAATGTCCAGAAGGGTATTATGAAAGTGAGTAAATTTATGAGAAAAGCACGGACATGCTATATTAGGTTTTTCGTATTGAAAAGTAACTTATTATATTCATAATAATATAGAGTTCAAACATCATAGATATTTCACCTAGATGGAGTATATATTCATGAAGTAACACGAAATATTTATGGACACCTAGAAGTAGCTATGATCGTGAAAGATTATAGAGACGTTGGAGGAAACATTCAAAATCAAACTGGAATATTTTCGTTATTGTGAAGCCTCCGGTTCTTCCGGAAGTGACGACATCTTTTGATACTTTGTTATTATTTGTTACTTTGTTAGATCTGGTCAGTGGAATACTCAGGAAAAGTTCTATCAACTTTTCAATCGACAGTACTCAAAATATGTAACACCCTTCATGTCAGTCTAAGTGGTATGACATGTTTCTCATGTATAATAATCCTCTGAGTTTAACTACAAAATTTCATAACGATTCAATTCCATTAGATAATAAGATATTAGGATAAATATAAAAAAATATCAAATTTCAACGCCCTGTAGTTACTCAACGAAGCATTTTGGTATAGAGGTAAGTTTGGTTCAGTAACCTGCTTATTTTGATCTCAGTAGTCTGTGGTATCAGTTTATACAGACATTTCATTGACACCCATATTCGTCTTTACAATCAAACGGAATACAGTGGTCATTATAACAATGAAAATAAATTATTTGAGATATAAAGATATAGACTATAGAGAAATATTCATCAGAACTTTTTCGAATTTGAATATAGCCTAATTCTTTCCGCTCTAATCATCAAAACGGTTGAGAAAGCGCAAAGGTTGTGTGCTGTGTGCTTGTTTTATAAACTTGACGTTGCCGATGCCGTTGCAGTTCGTCTGACGTTTATAAATTTATAAACTGACGTTGTGGTTGTGAACAATAGTGACATTGAGGTGGCAACAATCAAGAATCAAATAACAAATCATTAAATTCGCGAAGAAATACAGACCTGAATTCATGGAGTCTATTTTATTGTGATGAATAAAAACAAATATAACATAATACAAATAATTATATAGATGCCACGTGACATCCTATCACCGACCTCATTGCTTAGTGGTTGAACGGCAACTGAACGTCAACAGCAAAAGTTAAAACATGGCTATCCGTGAACGTCAACGAACTTTTTCCCAACAGCCAACATCAACGTCGAGCGAATTCATAAATGACAATTACCATTTAACAAATTTTATCTTTGAACGGCAAACGGCAACCCCAACAGCAACTTCAACGTCAAGTTTATAAATCCAGCTTATGACATTGATTCGAAATCCGCTGAGGCATACAGTCACAGTTAGTCCACCAACGAGAGTGTAAAAAAATATTAGCAAACTTCCTCAATAACAATCTCTAGATTTTGAGATATCAGCACCAAATTCAATTATTTGGTTGTTGAATAAAGTTCAGCTCTCTCAAATGATACAATTTTATTTACAACAATCAAAATGATAGTCACATTGATGTAACCAGAAGTTATTCAACGTATATGACAGGTATTCTGAATGTATTCATTAATTTTCTATACATTTGATGCATATTCAAACACTTGCTCTGAGAATGATTCCTGAACTCTTCAGTCAATATTACTAGAAGTGTGCAGAACATTCATCAGAAACATTTCTGATTCTGTATTATTATTCCCAAAAATAGAATCAGCCAATACATTACAAACTATAAGGGTTTCTGTCGAGAAAATCGAGTCATGCATGACTAGAATCAAATCTCATGTTACTACCTTCACAAATCCATCTCACTTGTGGATGAAATCGATATATCGAGAAGCAAATGTTCACTTGGCCATACTGTGACTTGGTATACTTTGACTTCTCAACAGTCGAGCAAAATCTTAGATTACACCTCATATATGCTAATATCAGCACTTTTGAGGAGCAGTATGTGAACCTACATAGAGCATCAGTTGAGGAAACGAATCAATTTTTTGCAGGTTTCCTCGAGAAAACGTGCATCCCTTGTCAAACTAACTGTGCCGGTTGCCAGGACAGGCCAGATCGCTGCACCAGTTGCGACCATCATCTGTTGCTCTATAAAAATAAATGTTTGGCTTCGTGTCCGATGCACACCTACGAAACGGACGATTACAGGTAAATATGTACAACAGACTATGATCGAATATATTCGATATGAAACCGAATATTGCGGCGAGTAACCCGAGTAACTGCAAATTATTTTCACCACGATTTGGAGGTGGATAATTTAACCTCACAAATGAGTTATGTATGTAATCCATATACCATCATGTATATCATGTATATATTTTCACACCCTACCGACAAGGGTTGCTTCAAAAGTTAAATGGCGCCAGGTCCTGTCTTTTCCGATTTCTTCTAGAGAATGAGTATGCGTAATTATATTTGAGTGCACATCATTTCCGATTCCCTAAAATATTTGAACGAGTATATTTCGAAAACGAATGGATGCAATGAAGCTTATGTATTAATTTTGGAAATAAGAAATATGTTCAAATATGACATTTACGAAATTATTTTGAATTTTTGATTAGGAGTTCTGATGATTCAGATAAAAATGTGAAATATCATATCCGTTGAATATTGCAGTGCATCTGTCACCACCCGTAACCACCAATACCAATGTGCCCTATTCATGAATTTTTACCATGAAAAGAAACACTTTTCACACATTTCACTGCTACTTTACAAGATTAATTTGATTAACATGAGCATGAAAATCAATTTCGATTGAATGATATGGATAATCTTGAATTTTATGAAATTGTGGTTATTAACTTCGATGTATCAACATTATCTATACTTCCCTTTCCTCTAGCTGAATTGCTCTCAGTTTCCGAAACGCAAAATGATGAAATGATGGCATTGAAATTGGTACAAGCACCAATATGCTATACTCAATGCAATGCAATGCATCACTTAACATTTCAGAAATATCCAGATAATGCCAGAAAATCTTCAGAAAATCAAATTCATATTTTCCAAAATCTTCACCTATTATAGGGCATAAACAGTGTGCAAAATCCAAACGGAATAAATTCATTATTTCGGTTGATGTGCATCCCGGAACACGTCAAATTGAAATACCGACTACTTGTCTCGTACATTTTCCCAAAAAACGGTTTTTCTGGCGAATCATTCGGTCGAAGGGCAGCATATTTTTTATATATATAATAAAATTTTCCCGTTACACTGAACGTTCTTGGCTTTTTTTGGTGTTATCGAATTTCACCAGTGAAGCCGAATTTAAATCCTCTAAATCATCGATTTTTAATTTCCACAACTTATCTCAACGACATGCCCTTGCTACCCCAATAGCCACTGCAACCTACAAATAAAAACAGAATGATAAATTGAAATTTTATTAAAAAAAAGCAGAGTTTGAGTTCTGTAGTGGATGCGAGATCCACTACACCACTGAACCTTCTTGCAAGTGTTCTGTTCAAATACTGATATATACCTATCTATCTAGCAGAATTTGAAACTAATTTATCAATAATAATTATCTGATTATTTTTATCTACTGAAGAACCCACTAATCACAAAGAGCTGTTGTAATTGGAGGAAAAAAGCTGAAGAAATTCTAAAAACAGTTCATTCTGAATAAGCTTACCTTTATCAGTAGATATTCCTTGTCTGGAGGTTCTTGTGAAAATCTCTGCAATTGGTCGGCAGTCAATATGTTTGATTTATTGGGAACGTAATTGTCGGTCTTCATTTTTTCGAAAATGAACGTAATTTTTGATACGTAGATACATCAGAAGTTTTCGACACCTCTTCAAAGTATACCAAAAGTTCACTTTTCGAAAATGATTCAATTCTTGTATTTCTTCTCAATTTCATAAATTTTTCGTATGCCAATTCATACTTTCTTCTTGAAATTTCCGGAAAAAAATCTATTGTTACTTTCGCAGCTTTTTACAGTATCTCTGGAGGAGTATTATCAAAATCGTCACCACTGTCAGTATCCATATTATTTATATAAATAGGTATATTATGTCTTATTGAAAAATTATTTAATGAAAACCGATTTTTGTAAAAGCACAAATTAGAATTACCTACCTACTTCTGAGAATTTGGAAAACTTCTGCTGACAGTTGTGACAAGTACCATAACTACTTATTTGAAGCTGATAAGAGCAGCCAACTAAGTTCTTGTCGTTTTTTGTTGATTCTCCATATAAATGTATGTAGAAAACATATTTCTCACAGTATGGGCAATGCATGGTTTTGTAATAAAGTAAGCTATGAGGAATACGCTACTTTTCATAGCAGTTGTAGAAAAAAGATAATTCACGTTTAGGGCTTAATAATAAGAAAATAAACAACATTCTAGATGGTATCCATTGAAAATATTTTGAAGAATTTCCGTGGCAACGTTAGTTGGTTTGAAACGCCTCAGCAAATTGTTTGGTATTGGTAATTTGAAATTCGATAACTTCAATTCTGAAAAATGGTTAGATTAATGGAGATGCATATAATAACAGTCTTACAAATGACTGGATCGGAATTTGAAAACGATAACATTTTTGAATAGAGGATGAAGAATCCTTTGACATTTTGACGTTGAAGAATTTCAATTGATATTTTAAATTCGTGTTTTATATATTAAAATAAGTGTTTCGGGCTTTCTTATAATATATAATATGTAAACAGTAACCGATATAATGAATTCATTCCGTTTGTCTTTTACACACTGTATGTTTGTACGCATAATTGAATACTGTTCACCAAATTATCGATTGATGCAATACTAAGTGCACACGCATATATCTCACACCAACGTTGCTCACACCTGAGTGCCTCTTCAGAATTTGAATTTGAAAATGATTGAATGTTTGAATATCTGAAATATGTCTATCAAATCTTTCCCTCTTTTAACGCTTCCTATTTTTCTGGTCAAGCTGCGGATCCTGCCACGAGTCCTGCGAAACTTGCACCGGCTCCAACAGCTCGCAATGCGTGACTTGCCCATCGGGCAAGTTTTGGCAGGAAGGTCGGTGTGTGATCGATTGCCCAGCCCATCATTACGCCGACGTGCAGCAAAAAGAGTGCGTTGAATGTCCGCCCGGTTGCGGTGAGTGCAACAAAACCACTTGCACGATTTGTTTGGACGATTGGAAGGTCAACAGCAAGGGTCGGTGTGTTTCCAAAGATAGTCAACGGTGTGACGTAGGTAAGGAATCTCAGTAAATTATTTGTCTCCACATAAATTCTACTTGTGCTACTGATCTTATGCAATGATTCGGACGATATGTCTTATACATATAAGAGTTCACGAAAGATAATGTGATCAGAGTGATTGAGTATACGTAAAATGCACTGGAATCATTCTGTTTGTGTATTGATACTCTCGGCGCATCCAAATATCACAAATGTCACGTGAGGCCTTGTCCAGGTTCGATCTATGTCTGCTTGTCATTTCTTACATCACCTCTGATATTGTCACGAAATACTAAGATTTCTCTCTGAAAAACTATCAAGTCGATAGAGACTTTGTTCGAAATTTGAACCATTTCGAACTTTGAACCATCTCGAGTTCAATTTGTTGAGATCAAATGCATGACATTGACTCAATGGTGGAAGTGACCGGACTTTCTCACGTTTTCAAATATAATTAATTGATATAGAAAGTATGAAGAAGCCGGTTCACAGGGAGGTCGAAATGAAGTCGAGTATCAGTTCGATTTAGAATTGGAATCGTGTGAGAACAAGTGACTTCGTGCTCGAATTGTCGGAGTTCGAAGCAGTTCGGAAAATGCCCTTACTGCAAACTCCTGGAGATCAATCTTTCTTATATAGAGTTTTAGTTGGTAAGCATTCGTTTTAATTAGTTCAAAGATGAATAAATGTCTATATTTCTTGTGTTTGGAAAACGTTTGTTTTTTCATTATGGATCTTCGTTCATTCTCTCAAGGATGTAGAGCTCAAACGTGGATAACCGATCGAGCTTAAAGATAGAGGAATTAAAACAACCATAAGGAACAGACGCAGAGATCAAAAATCAGCTGACTGGTCAATACATTTTTATGTGCCATGCCAAGAGATACTACATTTCAGATATTTTAATTCGACTGGAGTTAATAGTAAAGGATTATTCACTCAAATCTATTGTTCAGCGAAGTTTATTGATCCATATAACTGAGTTGAAATAAATAGACTCAGTTTCACTTGTTGTTTGAATATTAAAAATTGGTCAATGATACTAGTTATTTCAGCCGGTTCAGCCCATCAAGGATTTCAGAACTTTGTTCGAGATTGTGTTCCTGTTCAGCCTATGGCTGTACTAATAGATTTAAAAAAAGATCAGAATATATCATTTGAAAGCTAAGTTGTTCAATAATGTTGAAAAATAGACCCTAGTTCAAGCATAGGGTAAGTCGGAGGAATCCAACCAATGAAAACAACAAACGAGAGAGGCAACTAGTATAGCGATCAGCTGACTGTTGGCAAAATGCACCTTTCTTTGCTGCACATCCAGACGAATCGATAGCTTTTTCTTTTCATTTTTGTAGTTTCAATGCTCTTCATGAGTCGATGGGGCAAGGGTGCACCTAGTAGAGAATTTATAATATCATATCTTTCGTGGAATTACAACAGCAGATGAGTCTACATAATGATGAATTTTTTATCGATCCCTCTATGTGTAAGTATAATAGATCTGTTCTTAGCAGAAAATTGTCATATCATTTTTGACCATGAGGTTGGATTAGAAAAATGTCATTTTAATATGCATGACAATCAATGAATCTGCATTCGAAAATTAATCTGTGCGATTCACTATAGGAAGATATTGCCTCTACCTTATCAACTCCTCTAATGTCTCATACCTAAAATATATCCTCTTACGAATTGAATGATATCCTTCAGATTCCATAGGTTTGATGAAAATCAGTTCTTCGATTCGAACGAAGTATAGAGCTGTTACCCATTGGGTTGAAGAAGATAGTGAAACGACTCATTTCTTCTTCCTCCAACTTCTTGATATGTTCTGATCGCAAGAAAAGAGGCAATAAAAGTCTCACCAAGAATGAGGCGATGTAATGTTCTATCTGTTATTTCCACTCTTGTTCAGATCAGTACTTCGACACCGGCAATTGCAAACCTTGTCATTCGACTTGCGAATCGTGCGATGGACCAACGGAGAGCGCATGCATCTCCTGCTCGAATCCGTTGATGCTGCAGGGCACCAGGTGCGTCGGGAGATGCGATAAGGGTTTCTACAATGAGAGGGACACGCAGCTATGCGAACCATGTCTACACTCCTGCTCGAGATGTCATGGAAAATCCAATTGTACTGAGTGCAAAATTGGGTTGCAGGTGAGGAAATTGGACTAGTGTGATTCTCTCTTCGATTTCAATCTGAACTGGTGTATACATTTGATTGTGTACAATTAACGTTAACAATTTACTTTCACTGTATTTTGTGTCTTCTGAAGTGAACTCTTCAGTACACCTTTGGTAAATATAAGCCATATCCCAGCAATGTCTCCCCCAGTGAAAATTCAACTGCTCCATAGAATGACCTGAAATTTGGTAGCACAGTATATTTGATGACACTAATTCGAAATATGCTTTTGAATGAATCGTATGTATACAGGGTCACACCGAAGGGCACCTAAAGTTTCTCATTTGAATAAGGACATCCAGTATATCATTTTATTTTTATGTGGAGCTACATTATCACAAATTCAACGATACTGGGTTTCCTGGGATCCTGTCGAACGACTACGAGTATATGGTATGTGGAAAGAAAATGGGTCGGTGGACATCCAATAATGAAGTGAGGACAATAACTTGACCAAAATATCAAATATAAAGTTAAAAACTTGCTTCATGAAATAAGCCCCTATACAATTGATGAGTTTTTTCATTTTTGCAAAATTGATATATGTAAGTTATCTTGTTATGTATGTGAGTCGTTTTCTTTTTTTTGTATTACTTGTCCCTGTACGTTTATTATGAATCCTTCAAATGTACCTATTTCTTGACTTGTCCTATTGCTTTTGTTAGCTCTTTATGGATCAATAAAATTACTACTACTCCTACTACTACTACCACTACTACTACTACTACTACTACTACTACTACTACTACTCTACTACTACTACTACTACAGTAAATATCTGTATCATCCAATTATTCATTAGCGATCAAATTCTGTTGCAGAAAAGGTTCTGATATTCATATCACAGATCATGCATACGAATATGCACTGTCAACCATATGATACGAATATTAACTACCAAGATATCTTCGTCACTATATTATTGGATATCTACAGGTCTATATTTCTTCCGCTTCCATTCTTCAAATAGTTCTTTGACTGTATCTTCCAATATGCTTGTCATCATACATACATGAATATCTATAAAAACATCGAAAGTACAGGTAGAACATTCAAGTATACGTTTCGGAACGCGGACAATAATTTTGCGTCTTGTTCAGTTGATATAGAAGAAATTGGCATTCACATATTGAATTATTGAAGGAATTTTATTTGAAAAGTATTTCTGTCTGACAACTTGTCACTGTTGATGAGACGAAGCGAAACGGTTACGAAGAAATAGATTTTGCATTGTGTTAATAAAATGAAAGCAGATTCGTTCCCAAAACGCCCACAATTAGGTCAAGTAGAGATTTCAATAAATATTGAATATATATTTAACTTCCGATTTTCTTCAGGAACGAGGTGTCACTGACGAATAGAGAATTTCAGTTGTATGTATCTGAAGGTTGAATTTCTAGCACGATTTCATCTTGAGTCAGATCACAAATCTGGCCTCCCTACAAATATGAAATACTTATTTCAATTTCCACGAGAGAAAGTCCCAAGAAATCTTGTCTTCTTTTTGATTTGATTTATCCATGAGATTATCCATCCATTTTCATATGGTTTTTTTTTTCATGACATTTTTTCGTCATTGGTATCTCAGAAGATTTTCAGTATTCCTTTTTGTTTCAGCTATAAAATAAACATTCCATTGAGCACGTTCATCAAAATGATTGAATTGAAAGAAATCTGCAGTCTGAAAATCTATTGGGTCAAAATTACTTCGAAACTGAAAGAAACCCCTAGATGCACATTGTTCTAAATGCATCTTTTCGATCCAAAGGGTACAGGGTGTAGAAATAACAGTTTTGATTTGACACCCTGCGACGCTTAAACGAAGAGAATAAGGACACATATCGCCAGAAGAACAATGACGCTAGTGCAAAATTTCAAATATTTAGTTGGATATGGTAAACGTGTCAAAATATTATGATCTCCAATGATTCAACGACCTAATCATAGTATGCTTTGGTGTCGCTAGAGAGAAGTGCGTTGTTGTTCCATCGTCCTGAATAAAGCAAACAAGCTTTGTCATAATATTGTTTGTTGTTTGCTATGTTTTTGCTAAGTTTCAAATCCACATTGATTGTTCCCATATGATGAATTGTTTTGGCAACACTAAGTTCTGTCTGTCGATCTGCATTCTTCTGAATCATACCTACCAACATGTTTATATATATACGATAACAACAAAGATTAGATTCTTCCCGATCTATCTCGAGAAAATGCCGGAAAAGTGCTTCTTTCTAATAAATAAAAACAGTTTGTTCCCAAAGTGTACCTTCCTGTTGTTTGCCGAAAACTGATGTTTAATACAGATTCCTGCAAGATCTTATAGTTTTTTTTTCATTCATACAGTAACAACATTGAAGTATGTGAATTGCTCGACTGATCAATGTTCCTAAATTTACTATTATCGCAGTTGCAAAGCGGCGAATGCCTCACCGCTTGCTCGGCCGGCTTCTACAGCGACAAGGGCGTCTGCTCGCGCTGCTACATGAGCTGCAGGACGTGCAGCGGCCCCAGTCAAGACCAATGCGTCAGCTGCCCCAATGGCTGGCAGCTGCTGTCCGGCGAGTGCCGGCCCGACTGCCCGGAGCAGTACTACAAGACCGAGTACGGCTGCCAGAAGTGCCATCCGGGGTGCCGGAACTGCCCAGGTAAAAATAATACTGTACCGTACTTTAGTACACTACAGTACGAGTATAAAGTTTTTCTCCTACGGCTCATGCTGCATGTCATACGAGTGGTAAATGAACATTAATCTAACATTAGAAAATGAACGTATTGAAATAGTTACATCAATCAAATATCTAGGTTTTCAATTAGATAATTGCCTAACATTTGATGATCATTTTGAATATATAAAAAAGAAAATATCAAAAAAACTATATTTCTTCACTAGAATTGCCAATAACTTGTCCACCGATACAAAAATCACAGTCTATAAAACCCTAGTTCAACCACACTTTGAATACTGTGCTTCCATTTCATTCTCATTCAACTTAAATAAAATACAGCAATTGCAAAGTTTGCAGAACCAAGGAATGAGAATAATTTTGAAATGTAGTAGGTCTACTCCAAATTACACAATGTTATCCACTCTACATTGGCTTTCAGTATCTCAAAGATTGTACTACTGTTCTATGATTTTTATTTACAAAATGCTGAATTCAATGACCCCAACATATCTGCAAACTACAATTACCTTCAATAAAGAAATTCATAATTATATAACTCGAAACAGCAACAATCTTCATATAAGTCGAAAAAACTACAGAAGTTCAATGAGCACCATATTTCATAAAGGCTTTGTCCAATTTAATGATTTGCCCTTTACATTGAAATCCATCTCATTATTTCAAAAATTCAGGATAGAATTGCTGAAATATATTCATGAAGAACGTGATTCGATTTAATTTTATTTCATTTTTAGATATTGTCGTGTTTGTTGATGTATATATACTTGCCTTCGTGTATATGTCTGTGTATATTCATATTATTCATGTACTCAATTAATTTTAACTGGTTGTATGATCTTAGTTAAGTAAAATTGTTATATTTATATTTTAAACCTGTGTATTAGGATTCCTATTTCAAATTCAAATAAATAAAAATAAGTAAATAAGTTATGTTCGAATTATACACTATACTTCTTCTACGGCTAAATATTCACTTCATTCTTGCCATGGCCTCTTTTCTTTGCCAACCTGGCATTGCAAGCTTTTCTATATTTCTCTTTCGATATCTCTGGGTTCAGACTCACACGTTCCTGATTTGCGACAGCAGTAATTTCTGGAGGAGTTAGTTCTAAATCACTTCCGCTGCTCATCATGATTGTTTGACACAATCTGATTGACCAGAGCTGTCATCAGTAGTATTCATTCCTCTAAATTTGACATTCCATGGGAGATGTGAGTTATTACAAGCAACTACACAGCGACCTTATTGTTTTATAAGGTGAGAAAATGAAGACGTACAAAGTACCTCATTCTTTCATCAAAAACAATTGACAAAGATCAGTTCTGTGTTATTGCTGTGAAAAAACTTATCTGTCCACGACTGTTATATAAAATGTTCATAATCCATGGTGTTTCCCCAAGCATAATGATATCAATAATTAACTGGTCTCTGAACGTGTGCTTTTTGTAATGTAAATATCTTTTAAAAGAAAGGAAATACAAAAACATTGAAGAGGACCTGTTTTGTAGAACTCGCCGTTGTCTAGCGACAAAAAATTCAAACGAAACGCGTTTACAAAGATGTAGCTGGGATTGAAATTTGGAAGATTGAGTAAATTCCTTCTGCATGAGGTAAGACTTTTCACGAGGAACAACAAAGCCGTACGTGTGTCGGAAAATAAGGTACATTTTTTTTTCCGAAATCCAGTCAGGGATAAAAAATGGAATTTAGTGGCGTACATGAAGATTTTGATTGCTGAATCTTTGATTTCGACAGAGTCGTTAAGCGTAGCCGATTCGAATAGCTGATTTATTCGGGGAATTTTGACTAATTTTTCATCTGGGTCTTATTATTTTGGGATTTCGACAAAGGTCTAACAATTTCGATCATTTGTAAAATGCTCTCCGGGGTTTTCATTTTCAATTAGTCATATAAAAATTCAATGTTGTTACTCACATCTAGAGATAAAATATTGCGTTGGTTCTACAAAGTATTATTCATGGGTCGTGTAATTTGTCTCTTGTAATAAATTCGATGTAAATCACTTTCGATTTTCGCTATCAGACCGGGAGAATGGGACAGTGATAATAAGACAATTCATAATGATAACACAATGCATTGCCAGTTATTTTTCAGTTCAATTTTCATTCGCATTCACGTTCAACGCACCCAAATTGTATAATGATCTTCCCAGTGAGTACAGACATTATTCAATCTCCAACTCCAAAGAGAGTATTAAGCGTCACTTACTGGAAAAATTACTGACTGTTTGGCTAAATTCTCCTCCCCGAGAGGTACCCGTAGATATTTTATCTATTTTCGCTTCTTCTATGAGTTAATAACATACATTTATATTTTATCTTGTTATCAAACCACTATTTCCGCTATTTTACGATGTTTGGTATAGTTTTATATTCATATTTAAATTTACATTCACATATTCACTTTATTTTTACGTTTATTTGTGAAGATCCCCTAGAAGGATCTCTTTAGGGTTAGGTTGAGACACAGCTACTGCTGACACTTCACCTTTTCTTTATGAATGAAGTCGATTTATTATTATTATTATTATTATTATTATTATTAACATTATCATTAAGTCCTGTTTTTATTGACTGAACTATCCAATTTTGCCCTCGCGGAATCTAAGGTTTTTTTCGAATTCAATTATCTCGTAATCGAAGACTCAAATAAAAAAATTGTCATTTCTTTATAGATTGAAAATGAAATTCAAAAAGACTATCATTCGAGAAAATCTCCAGAGGCGTGAAAAATAGGGCGGTAAAAGTGAAACTAGCCCATTATTAAAAAAGTTCTTGGACCATATATTCATAGTCTTTGGAGAAAAATCACATCAAATTCGATACTGTTGAATACTTCGATCATTGTGGGTTTGTTGTTCGGAGGTTGAATATGTAATTATGATCTCTACTCAAATACAAAATGGTATACTGGGTGTCCCTATTTGAATAAGAAAGTTTAAGTGTCCTTCGGTGCGCCTCTGTATTCATGCGATCATCATCATTAAATAACCAAATTTCATCATCATTCGATCGAGTGGTTGAATTTCCACAGGGCGGTGAGAAATTTTATCTGGATATGGTGTACATCATGGATTAATTCGAACAAAACAGTAAAAACATTAAATCAAACATTAAATCAAACAAAACAGTAAAAACAGGATATTTTGAAAACGACTCGAGATATTATAATCAAATAGTAGGCGTATCCCACTCGGATGCAAGATCCAATCTTCTCCTCATTGACTGGCGAACTCTCTCAAATTAAACTTCAACACCCTGTAGATCGGTAACGAAGTGTATGCGGACCTACGGAACTTTTTCCATGAAATGGTTTGGGCAATCACCTCTTTCAATATTGCTGTCTTTTTTAAATACTCTGTATATGCGAATATTTCTGCAAAATCATCAGTGGTTTCTATGGCGGAATCCAAATCCAACTTCATTTGTTTATTTATCATTTGGAAAACGACTGAGGGCAACAAATGTGTGTGTGATTCAAATATCTTCACTATTTTTCCATATCGGGAAGATCATATTCCTGGGAACCGATATGAAATATTCTGGAATATTCATTTCATCATCGTGGCAAATTACCATGAATAATTCGAATAGTTCAAAAGATGTCAACTAATGCCAACATCGGTTATGAAATGTACAGTGATTTTATGTCTTCATTGCAGGTTGCAAGGCACAAGAAGGAAATAGGAAAATCAATGTAGAAGCTCTTCTTTTATCCGCCCAACCGGTGTCTACTCTTCAGATCGTGAATCCATTCAATTTCGTGACGGGAATGGCTCTTATTGCTTGCTTGTGTGTCATCATTCTCTTTGTGATAATTTTCATCATATTGCAGGTAAGATACATATATATTACAGAAAAAAAATCTTTAGTAATGGGGCTTCACTTTTATTGTTTCAAACATCTAGTAATTTTTCGTCATTATCATTCAATCATCAAATCCTTTCGATAGTCTTTTTTGATATATGACATACAAATCAGAACCATTCCAATTGAAACGCACTCATTTTATGCCTACTTTTTTCTATTCATTATAATAAACCTCTCTGAATAAGAGATCTGCTAGATTTTTCAAAACAATAGTTTTTCTCTCTATTATTTTCATTGATCGTTAATATGATTCAGAGAGACCACCAAGCTCTATCAAGTGCATAGGCATATGATGGATGGATATGAGTATTGTAGCTGGTAATCATAGTAATTGCATAATTACCTTCAGAACAATAAGATATCTAGGTGTACAGAGTGAGTCGATAGTGTGGCAAAGTGAGATAGCGACTTCGTTGTTTGAGATGGTTGAATGAAGTTTCACAGATATGGTCAATATTCATGAGAAACTAATTCAAGATTCACATTAATCAACATGTTTTGATTGATCACGGCGTTAACCCTTGCTGATTGAAGCATTATCCCCATCCACCATTAACTTCAATCTGTTTTTTTTTAATACTCTCTGTAGGTTACTTAAGGAGGTGGTATATAATTTTCTATGATTTTTGGGATTTTTCTCTCCTCGTTTCTAAAAATGAAATTATAAATTATAATGATTATCTCAATATATTTTTAGTGAGGAAAAACATTTTGGAAGACAAAAATAATTAGTGAATATTCAAATTTCTTAGTGGTGGGCGTTTCGAGAACCAATCTGTTTTCAACACAATGGTAAATGTTTTTCTTTCAAATCGTTCGCCTGCTATGTCTTTTGAAATTATAATTAGTGACAAGTTGTCAGGTGTTTATGTATCAATTGATCTTGAATTTACCATTTTCATATTCAGTTTTAAGAAGTGAATCTCAAGATCTATCTATATCAAGTGCGTAAGAAGTAATATAATTGTCTCCGTTCAGAAAAAAATGCAAGCAGATTCTTTGAACCTTCTTCTTTGGTTTTATCTTTTTCTATGAATTCAATATCACTATCAGGGGTCGAGTGATATATCATTTTGAAGGTAATGGAAATCTACAATCGGCCAGTCGTCCATCTTCAGTAAGGATATTTCCAAATGATTTTGACTTGTCATATCGATTTTAATATGAGCCATGATTCACAGTCGCGATACAATTCAAAGCCATATAGGACCTAAACTACACAAGGTTTAGACACGTCAAATCTCAGTACTTGAATCAATGTTTTGATTGTGATAATTAGATACTAGATGGTTATTCTTTTTGAAGAAAATTTTTCGCCAGTTTGAAATTTATAACGAAATATTATTGAAGCCACCTTGGTAGTTGGGTTGAGAGTTCGAAAATCTATAAAATGGAAGATAGTCAAGGTTTACCTAATTAGGTATATAGTTCAGGAAAAAAAGGTTCAACTTGACAATGATGCGTCGAATTTAAAAGAAAAGGTGTTTTCAGGGAAACCTACATAGAATTCAGATATTCTAAAACGCATAAGGCTTTTCATTGACAAAAATTATATCTTCAATAAGCCACGCATTTTTGAGTCACACTATATGACCATCTGTGAAATTTTTGTTGATCTATTTAAATCTGCAAAACCGCCATCTCACTTCGGCACACTATTGATTCGACTCTTTCATGAATAATTTTGCAAATGACATAGGAATTGAAACAGAATCGTATCAAATTTCTAGAGAGATTTTCCGAAGAATTGATATTGGATATTAAAATTTCTAATATTTTTTGCTTCTCGAGAATACCTACCAATATTCAAACTCAAAGTGATTTCCACTAGTGTGTGTTATTTTTTTTTTTGTGGAGTCATATTTCATGGCTCCCCCCATGACTTCTGTTAGTATTGGTGACGTTTTTTTCTCACCTGATTTCCTTAGTGATTGAGCGAACAATGTTAACTCCTCATAACATCATTTGAGTTTATCATACAGTAGAAAAATAATTGGTGAAAATATTCTCCTCAAGAATAACCAATATACCTTATACCCCCAGAAACTTGAAATAAATTTGATGTTTGAACGAATAAATTAGAATAGAATAGAATAGATTAGGATTCATGTTGAGGTGAACCTTCTTGCGGGTATCTTCGTCAAGTGGTCATCACCCTAGACGAGATGATAGGAAAAGCAAGCGTGTGACAGCTGGCTGCAAAGAGTGTATGCCACTTTTCAGTATTATTGTGAGGTAGCGGCACGTTTCCTCAGCATTGCATATCCTTGTAAAAGTTCTTGCAACGTCCTCTGTTGAGAGGAAGGAATGCCCATTTTTCAATTCCTTTCGATAGCTCGTGAGCACAATGTATATCACGAGAGATTTATTGGAAATTTATCCAACAGGTGCGTTAAATTTGAATGAACGGAAAAATCTTTCGTTTTTTCTGATACTTTCTTGTTCACATTCCTGATGATGGTTTCGATCACTTATATATAGAATTCATTTTGAGACCATATCATTGTAAGGATAGATTTCTGCCCTAACTCACATCGACCACTATAATAGATATAGATTGATATCCTAGTGTCTGCTTCTAATCAGGTTTCCCAGCAGTGGCACCTTCATATAAATCTCTACCTTTGATCAATCTTTATCGAATTGGCGAGCTTGCACCTGCAAATTTTGTCCTGCTAACCCCTTATATTTATTGGGGTCAAAGATGTACCAGTTGATGTTAGTTTTCATGACAGTTGATTTTTTTCTTCTCTTCGTTTGACTTATAACTCTACTTATAGTGAAGTTTCACTGTCGGATGATCCATGATCGTTTTTGGAATTGACTACCGTACGCTCGATATTTCAATCGATTCTATTGATATAACTGCCTGTTCACGGTTCTATGAATTATGTAAGAGCTGATAGATATGTGTCTGTTTTCAGAGAGGGGGCTTTCCTGCTCACCAGCGGGCCTACAGCAAAGTGTCGATAACAAAACCAAAAGTAACGTGCAATTACAACGTCGTATCGGTCAGTGACGGAGACTCGAGCGATTCAGATAGTTCTGAAGGGCGTAACTTGATAAAGCCCAAACCCGAACGGACTGCATGTTGAAATGAATTATTGTGAGTTTAGGAATGAATTCTGAAGCTATAGTGTAAATATTTCATATTATGATACTGTCTTCATTGTGTTGGTGTTGTGCTATACAGGGTACTTCATGATATATTGAACATGAGAGCTACTAGCCCGATTCCATATCCATAGCTTACATAATATTATCTTCAACTGAGTTTGAGTAACTATAATAGTGACATCCGAACTTTTTACAATAGAACGGAATTAGAAAATGCATCTCAGGCCGGGTACTCTCATTGGTGATAAATTCGTGGCTGAAGTTCGCTCATCTTCGCCACATCGGTCACATATCGAAGCGAACAATGGCTAAAATTCAGTTGGAATTCATTCGATTTTTTCAATAATGGTGCAATATCTGAATTGCGCTCCAGTTTGGCACATGATTATGATTTGCTACAGAAAACCATGTTTCATTGAACCTTGAAATATTGCAGTATCATTGAAACACCCATGAAACCAACCAACAAGCGGCAAATATGTTCCAACACTACACCCAATTTTGGTTACAAAACAATTTTGTCATTCAAACTCATGATAAGTTACGCATCCACATGATATTTACAGAATAATTAATGAAATTTTTTTGCTTTTAACAAATCTATTTTTTTTTCTTGGTAAACTCAGACTTTCTTATAAATTCATCAATATTCAGTGCAAATTCCAATAAGTGTATCATCTGTGGTGGAATCGGACCATTATCAGAATGATGTTGGAATTTTGTTTATGAATCCTAGGTGAACGTGTTCTATATCTCGAAACTACTTGATCAAACAACAATCGACTAGGCAACAATATAGCATTTTTGCTTTATAAATTGACATACACTTCCGCGTCATAATAACGACCAGATAAGTAGTGGACCGAAATGAGAACTTGATAGCCATGAGAAGTTGTTTTTTTCTGTCTGTAAATGAACAGAGGAGTGAACTTTTGCATCATTGGATTAGAACAGTTTCTGGATCAGGAAGGCTCTTACCTTGCACACCTTTACCTTTCTGATATTGTCGTTTCTGCATCATCCTGATGGAACTGAAGCACAAAGCTAACGTCATTTGTTGTTGCCAAACGCTATACAAACGAAAGCATTCCTTATTAATGACACACTCAGGCACTACGGCAACTCAATTCAGATGAATTATTTTGTAGAAATTGGGCCGTAGCCCGAGAACTACCTACTGAATAGAGTAGAAAGAATAATGATATATACAGGTTACTTCATTCCTTTGTGATTCAATGACTGATAATGTTTCATTTTTGGAAATATTTTTCTGTGGTGCATCATATTCACTTAGTTTCATAGCCAGAAATTATTGCATCTCGAGATATCTGAGAGATATATTGTGAAATACCCAGTTTTCAGAATATTTTCTGAGTAGGTACATGTCGATTATTGTCTGAAATATTTCTTGCTCATACCTGTCTCATTGAAAACGCCGTAAGGGCAACTCCTCTCGGATATCAATGAAACGAAATTTATTATTTTCAAAAAAAAGAATCTACATACTGGTGCAAATGTCGTAAAAGTATACACATAGAAGAATACATATGTATTCAGTGAACGATGAATTTCTTGCTCAGTTGTATTCAGCATTTTTTCCATCTTGATTAAACAATGTGTCATCACATGATAAATGAATAGGTGACACTTCATGAATGAAATTGTATGGAATACAAGTTGTTTATGGCTGTATGAAACAGATCAGATGAAATGTCAATTCCTGAAACAGTTAATATGGTATTTATTCTAAGGAGTTCATGGATTGAATTTTCTGAAGATGTTCAACAAAATACAAGAAAATATGTTCGAGGAATTGATAATAATTCAGATATATCGAAAGAAATTTCATAGTGGAGCACGAGCTTATCACCCTGATGAAACTCGAGTTTCATTGTGTTCTTGAGTTGTATCGTTACATAGTTCTCTTGAAAGTTTATAAAAATATCATGCTGAGTTCGGGAATTTTATTTATGAAAACAACATGCTTCCGTTGATAAAAGCAAAACAATTCCACCAGTATGTAGTGTTCTGAAAACCAATTATTCTTCTCGGTTTTCTAAACATAGGGTTTATTTCCGAACTGAAGTGTATGTAGTCAAATATTCTGAAAGACATATTCATCAAATCAAGACATGCAATGCACCCAAGAATAGGTAATATTTCACTGTTTAGATGTCGAGAACTGAAGTTTGAGGCTGATACTGACTGCTATGTCTATTCTCATCAAAAGTACGTTTCACAGAGGATTCTCTCTACAGAGAATTCACAAGTTTCATTCTAATCTTTCATGTCAAATAGTTTTGTAAAATTGTAACATTATTTCTCGTACTAAATATTCTCCAACTCAGTGACAGTGTCTTTTGACCTTGAAATCAGATTCTGGCACGAACAAATTCAAATTCGATAATTAATGAATAGAACGGACATCATCGAAACTCAAGTGATTATTGTAGCCAGAAATTATTCATATTCACCTAATGAAGGAATACTCAAATGAGACGGCAAAATAATTCAATTTTCACTCAATGTTTCGATAATATTTTGGACATTAGTTTCTCAGAAACAATCAAGAAGAGTTCTTGTGGTCCATAGCATGGAAGAAAATTGAAAAAATTATAGATCTATCACAAATTGTTCTGTTCTGATCATGATAGGCTAGCAAACGCTCTCTATTGCTCTCATCCATTTTTCTTTTGGTTATCACACCTGAATTCGATAATTCATGTCGAGTAGTCAAGTGTACGTAGATGGTTCTTCGAGAATTTTATTCCCCTCATTCCAATTTAATAACTTTCTCGCAAAATTACTGAATTTGTGTCATGTTTTTGTACGATTATCAATGAAGACAGGTCAATGTAAAAAAATGAATATTAAAATGCAAAACTCAAGTGCTCTTGATAATTCTTGTCGTGAATATATTATTAGTTATTTTGAAAATGTACACACTGTATATATAATTGGATAACTGTCGTTTGTGGAATTAAACATTATATCTATAAAACAACATATACATACACAGTTGATATTGGACGTTTTTGTGATACAGGTGGTCCAAAGTTCTTGTCGTTGTCGTGAACATTATCACTATCCAATTTATTATCTGATTTATTCTCTTTCTAGATGGTTTCAAGTTGGTTTGGAAATTCATGTTCCTCATGCACAGTATTGTTATACTGCCTACCATAGTCAAATATTTATATACTCATTTTCATTTCAAATATAGAAAATTTCACTATGTTCCATTTATTTCAGTGAGTGCATGTGAGCAAAATGAAAATGGAAATTATATCGATAAAACGCCTGATATATGTGAATTGAAAATATTTTAGTTACTGACCACGTTTCCTTCTTCACATTATTATTGAATAATTGATTCAGGATGATTTTAATAAATTTATTTTCAGTATGCTTCCTTTCATTTCGCAAACCCAGTACTATGTATACGTTACTATAGGAAAACGATTCCATTCTGAAAACGCTCAAGGTATCCCCAAAAGGGAGTGAACCTAAGATAATAACTTTTTTTTATCTGATATGGTTTCAGAAAATAAAAATATAATAGACTGTTCCCTATCAAATATCTACATTTCGTATCCCATCATGCAATAATATCTTATGATGAGGTGAAATTACTGAACTTCCTGTTTTTCCTGTGATCATAAGAGAATAAGATCATCTGAATGAATGAGGGGTTGTGTTAGGTAAGGTTCAAATGATCAATTTTTTCTGACATAATCTTTGCTGTTTTTGAAGAATATATGTGAGTCTAGGAATTTTCGTAAGAGTTTTGTAGTCCTTGATGCCATCAGTGTAGCTAGAAATATTGATTTCTGCGTCGACGCAATTATTTTCTCGATCAATCAGCGTAACACCAATCTGCAAGTCAATTCGAACGGTATACCAAAATAATGTGATACTCCAGGCGAAGGAATATAAAAAAGGTTCATATCAACAAGAATGATCTCTACAAAAGGACATAGTAGTGGGCATACAGAATTGTAGGGTTTTTGGGACACCAAAATCGACAATTATATTTTGGCACCATATAAATTTAGTAGATTGAGAAATCAGAGAAATTGTGGCATTTTCATTGCCTCGGTTTTAAATTTTGCACGTCCCTATGAATTAATTTTTTTGGGTCACTAAATGATTTTTAATATCGAGTATTCCTCTCACGCCCAATTGAAAACTTCTAGTAGAAAACATTGTCGAAAATAATTGAATAATACTTCATTTATATGCGTAACTATGAAAGGTTGTAACATCGATATTTTTCTTCGCTATGATTCACTTCTATGAGGCATAGACAAATACATTACCAACGTATGTGTTCGTCCCATTAGAAAATCCAAATTGATAAATATTACATTTTCCATTCAGTTACACGAGCGGTATCAAAGCAACAAGTATTCATTATAAATGAATCAATGTTTCGTATGTGCGTGTGTTTATTTATCTTCCTTTCGGGATAACAGGATATTGCATAATGAGTGTTGTATCCGAAATATCTAAAAATATTTTGACATACGCATCATGTGAAAAACTTTGTAATTTCCACAGATAAATGATTCCCTGTGATTTTTCGGCAGAGCAATTTCAGCTATTGGAGGAAGCGAACCAATGCTCGTTTTTGGTAAAACATTGATATTTTGAGTTCCTTTGTACCGATTCAATTTTTTCTTCGCATATAGAAAATCACATGGATCTTCATAACGGGTCTGAACTATCGAATTTGAATCCCCGATTCATCACTCTGTAATTGTTTCGTCCAAATTTTTCGAACAAAATGAATACATGTTGATTGGAAGAACGATGTAGGGAAGGTACTGATGGTGTTTTGTTCCGCCAAAAAGCTGAAGGCATTTTCTTCTATGATGGCATAGGTAATAGTCATGAAACTGTCCTGAAGATGGCGAAATTTTTGCAGATTTCTGTAAAATTAGTTGGTGTTTTGAGATCATATTGTCCAGTTTGATCACTGATGAATAAAATGCTGTTATCAGTTGGCTCTACTTTAGAGTTTTGGTCGAATGAATTAGATGGCATTTGGGCAGAGCAGCTAAACAACTGCGGCTGATATTCCCTACATCGTTATTGGAAGTTGGCAGAATGATATTTATTCATTATCACAAAATAACTATCGAATCGATTCGAACATACTGTTTGAAAACAAACCAAATTTCCGAGGAGGATCAAACATTCCAAACGAGAACTGCTTGCTCATGCAAGTTCGGGTCAGCTTCACAGACAATTCACGATATGATTGTAGTGTAATCGACTTGACCTCGACCTCGGACGGAACTAACCCACGATCGAGCATATTATGCCAGAGCAAATTGCACGACCTGCTGAGGTGAAGGCATTACTCATTGTTGATCAGATTTGGAGTCTGAGTCACACGGCACAGTCGCCAATATGGTTTTTTGAATCCCGGAACTATACACAGAACAGGTCACGTTTCATTTATTTTCCATTCATTTATAGTTTGAAATACTCCATGTTTTCTTGTCATCTGCAGAAGTTCGTCAACCGTCAAATTGGGAGATGGACGCCATCTTAATATGATTGAATGGCAGTTTTGTGATAACAATTCCACGGAAATCAAATTCTAATAAAATGGGGAAACAATGTCGTCATATTTTCACTTCCCGCTACCCGTGCACCCCTCGTCCTTATGCCGCCATATAAGATTAACCATATATACAGGGTGTACCCCGGGAACTGCATCGATCAATATCTCGAAAATTGTAAGTAGGGCGAGAACTTGGCATACTAGTGTTGACGGGGTAATTCGGCTAAATTATTGTCAAGATACTCGCATTTCCGGTTTTATCGGAAGTTGATATCAACTTGCTCATTTTAGACAGGACACCCTGTATATTATTTCATTTATGGATTTTAAAAAGTATGCAAGGCAAGTCTCACGTATAATGTCCCACACTTAAATCTAAACGTTGGTTTCAATCAAGGCTGGTTTCAGGGCACCCTTTTTATTCTTATTCACATTAATTATTTGGTCACTATGTGACAAGAATTGTTAATGCAGTAGTGTCTCATGAAGTGCCTAGAACTCATAGGCTTTTCATGTAATAGCACATAATAATTCACTCAAGATCAAAACTGTATTTTAAGAAGATATTATCTTATATATTAATGTATAATTCGTATATTTATATATATACTTATATACTTATTATACTTTGCTTTCGTGAAGTGTAGTAAATGAATTTGATATCTTTTTTGCGCCTATGCTGTTCACGTCTAAAAACCTTGGACATTTCGATTTTTGTTTTTTATAGGATGAAACGTATTCGAGTAGAAGCAAAATTTACAGTTTTATTTCAAATAGAAACCATATATTCTATATTCGGATAATGAGTTTCATTACGAGTTCAAGGATACCAGGTTCGTTAGGGTTAAGCTGGATATATAAACTTGACGTTGAAGTTGCTGTTGAGGTGGCCGTTTGCCGTTCAAAGTTGAAATATATTGTCATTTATAACTTCGTTTGACGTTGAAGTTGGCAGTTGGGAAAAAGTTCGTTGACGTTCACGGATAACCATGTTTTAACTTTTGCTGTTGACGTTCAGTTGCCGTTCGATCGTCAACCAATGAGATCGGTGCTAGGAAGTCACGTGTGGCCTCCGTATCACTATTGTGTATAGTTGTGTGTATATTGTATAGTTAGAAATGCCAGAGGTTATGTTAATTTGTTTTCATTCATCACAATGAAATGGACTCCATAAATTTATAGGTCTGTATCAAATGATATTTCTTCGCGAATGTAATGATTTATTATTCCATTGTTGATTGTTGTCACCTCGATGTTACTATTGTGTACAACTGCAACGTCAAGTTTTTAAATGAATCCGATGAACGTCAGACGAACTGCAACGGCAATCGGCAACAGCAACTTAAACGTCAAGTTTACAAATCCAGCTTTATATCGGAAGTCTGTGGAGCATTCTCTATTGCCTCAAATATGATGCTCAGTGAGTGTGACGGAGTAAAATATTCTGGGAGTCAACTTGACTCTCCGACACATATTTGTTCATATTTGTTCATATTTGTTCATATTTTTGTATTTGATTTCTCCTTAGCCTAATAAAATACGGGTGTTTTCACTTGACGAAACTGTCAATTTTGCTTTTACTCAAATACGTACCGTTCTGTATATTATTCTTGCGTATAAGTTTTTTTCGCAGAACATTCTTTCCATGATGAGATTGATTTCGAATTCACTCAAAAATTCACAAAATCATTTCATGTAAGTACCATCTTTTTGTATTTCCGTAGAATACATAATAAGTTAAATGTAATTCAATTTAGAGGTTACCAGAAAGAAGAGGATTCTTTTCAATACAACACAACAGACCTATCTGGCATCTACCAGAAAGAATAATGTCTGGGTAATGAAAAAGCAAAGCATGTCGTTGACGGTTTCCGTCCAACGTATCTCGAATTCCGGTTGTAAATGTAGAAATCAAGATCGCTGTGCCTCGTGACACATTTCATTCTCTCGAGTGGAAGCTTTTATTTTCCCCATGACACGTGAATTTGATGCAGCTGTATATCTCGTATCGATGTTTTATATAACAAAGGACATCAGCATCAGCATCTGGAGAATACATCCTATTTTATGAGAATGTCCTGGGCACTATATCAAACGCAGGAATAGGAGGCAGTGTATATAAGATGAATTGATAAAACGTTCTGCTGCTATAACTCGTATACGTGATTTTATTCTACTCTCCATCAGGTACTCTCTAATTTCATGAGTAATATGCTTTTTTTTCGATAGAACTTGCTGTTTGCTTTCTGTTATTAGGGAGAATTTTCATTGTTTGGAAATATATATACAGGGCTAGAAAAAAGTATGGAAACCCTTGAATATCTCCGAAACGACACATATGATTTGAATCAACACAATTTATTTTTCAATAGTTCTCCCCATTTATCTTTACTGCATTCGATCGCTGGTGCTCCATTTATTCAAACCCAGAATGACAAAGTTCAATTCCGAATATTGCATAGATCTGGAATACCAGCATTTTTGAAAAAAGTGAATGAAGGGAATGGAAACCCTGGAATATCTCCAAAACGACTTATGTAATTTCAAAAATATTTAGTAACTGAGCAACTGATCTGAACTGTCGAATATCCAGTTTTCTGTGCACCACTAGCAGTTATTCAGTCATTCATTTCGACTGCGGTGTCCCATTTAGTAAAACCACAGAGTGACAAAATTTTAATTCAAATATCTCCTCTGCGTAAGTGTTTCTTTTTGATAATAATATAATAACAATAAGAAACTAACGTCATGTTTGGAGATCAGTCACCAAAATACGCTGAAGCTCTTAGAAGTCTATTCAGAAGTGTATTTGCTTAGTCGGTGATACAACACTCATGGTTTCTAGAATATCGTAAATAGGAAGGCGATCACTCCCTCTTCCATTATTATTTCCACGGTTAGTGCTCAACGGAAATCTCGTTTATCATGCCACCACGAGCAATTCCAAGTAGACAAAGTAGATGAGTTCAGACTGGAAATCCATACATTGTCAAGCTCGAGTCATGCCGAACTTCTCTCTCATTCATCGACAGAATGGTAAAGTTTTTGGAATTCTTTTTGGAAAGAAATGATTCATTCGGTTGTTTTCCAAATGGGGACAGGAGTTACTAAAGATTCTCATCCTGAGATATCGATCTTGACGTGTACCAAATGAAGTTTGTTTCAGAGCTATAGCCAAACTGAGAAGTCACAATGCCAGTCAGTTTCGAGAAGAATTCCTGAATTTAATGAAGACCATTTTTGATCAGCACTGGGTGGATAATTGTTTGGATTGTGAGGATACTGAAAAGATGCTGTAAACACAATTAAAGAAGATGATTCTTTCCTATTTTTTGGCCAAGCCTAGTTCAGAATACTGAAAGGACATGCTGATATTTGAAGGGAATCCCAGATGAACTGGTGCGTGCCGACAGAGTGAAATTTTGAAGCTGGTAATGACAGTTTTCGATCCAGTTACTATCATCACCCCTAGTCGTGAAGGGCAGACTCATATTCCATGAATGTTAGGCTAGGAAGTTTCAATAAAATGGTTCACGAGATTTCCGTCTGACGGACCTTTAGAAGTGGATCTCGGATTCCACTATAAAAAAATATCCAGCTCATCTGCATCCACACAGTTTTTATATTTAGTTATATTTTGTTCGATTTTTCCAAGGTTTTGGTATGTGCGTAGAATTCATGTGGAGCCGAAAATACTTCAGATATACCCTGTACATCCCAATCAATGTAAATGAAATTGATTTGAATTTTCTTTCGAAAAACTAATTCAAGTGATAGTGACAGTACATATCAAAGTATACATATAATATTATTCTGCCAAAAATGTGAAAATAGTGAGAAAATAAGAAGATATAGTGGAACACACTATGAAGAAAAAGAATCTATAAAGAAATTTATTGTCAGACGACAGAATTCTCTACTCTGAAACATAGAAAAAGTACCTTTCATACTGGATGGCCCAATGATATCGAAACAAGGCCGACTCCCAGAAGAAAAACGTTCGAACCGGTGGATGTTAATTCCGAGGGGGAAATATTTTGCGCATGTTTTCAACTTTTTCACTTCAGCTCCAACCCTTGAATCTCAAATGGGATAAGGGGTCATTTTGAAGGTAATCGAAATATCTTACCAACGCTTCCTTGTTTTTGGAATTCAATGTTCTCGAGAAAACACGTTTATGAAAATAATCGGCTAGTGATGGAAAGTGAAGTAACGCTCTTTTCCCACTAATCACTATTTCTCATTTTGTAGTTAGAACGATCTTCATCTAAGAAGTGCCTTATGTGTTTTTCTTTTTCAAATCCTGTCCTATCCAACATTACATAAAGAATCATTCATTTTAATGTCAGTTCCCTGATCTCTCAGTAAAATGCATACCTTGTTTCGTTTTCATTGGGCCACCCTGTATGTACTCAGCATACATACATATAATTCACAGGGTGGGCCAACGGAAACTTTCCACCTTAATTTGTAGAATTTGAAATCGAAATTTTGGAAAACACTGGAACATATAGATTAAGCGTTAACCGTGTAGCTGGAGGGTGAACAACCCTCAAAATTTGCAGCTTGTCGAAATCTTGAAAATAGACTTCTATTCTCCTAATAAAAATATAAAATAATTAGAGTTACAAGTTCAATAATCAGGTGTATACGTCAAATTCATCTCAGAAGCTGTTCAAAATATCCGCCATGAACATTCTTGCTATAATAAAATCACCCCGGTTAGTTTCGATTCGTTCGGTTTCGAAAAATTTAGAGGACATTGGATTGGTCGTAGAGGATCAATCTATTGAGTGGCCTGCAAGGAGACCTTGATCTTTCTTCTCTTGACAGTCTTGACTTCTTTCTATGGGACCATTTGAAGTCTTCCGTTTATAAAACACAGCCGGCTTCTTTTCAAGTTATGTTCAAGATATGTTGCAGAATCGATTTTAGCCTCTTCCTCGAGTGAGAAATTGAAATTTGGATATCTTGGCCATCACATCAGGTCTTGATCGGATAGTGTAATGATCCATGAGAAAAAATTTAAATCACTTGTCAGCATTCTGGGTCGCTTCGGCATCTTTAATTTCAAAAGGAATGATTGCCCTTTCCGGAAAATTGTTCCCTCGGGATAGAATGATCCCTCTATGCGGGAAGTGATAAATTAGCTAGTTGAGAGGAGTGCTTATTTTCCACTAGGTTTGACTTTCGGTATTGCATAATATGTAAGAAGGGGCAGAAATGTCTCGAAAACTGCTCCAGTGTGTTTTTCTCGCTCATGAGCACGCACATATTTCTAGATAAAAATTCATCAGCTGAGATGGAATTTTGATTATTCGTTCATATTATTAGCATTCGGAATTCTTCGGGAACAGCTCAAAGGGCTAAAGCAAAAGTTCAGGATAAATTTTGAAGAATCCGCAATGTCTTTTTGGTCAGGAAAACTAGTTTAGGCAATGATTCCGGAAAGGGAATTTTTCATAAGGCGCGTTGGCAAGAAAACTAAACTCTCAAGTAGTTGTGCTTGAAAAAATGTTTATGGTCTGAAAATCCAGATATCAAGCTCTCAATGACTACCAAATAATATCAACTCTTCATTTATTTCAAAGCTCGTTGCTATTTGTAAGCTCATTGTGTGCTTTTTTCTTGATATCTTTATTCCCATCTCTCGTATGTTAGTTTTTGCTGCTAGAGGCGCCGTATGATATCTCGGCCATATTTCTGAAAAATTGATTCCTTATATACGGCTCTCATTGCTTGCGACTTGCAACTTGCATGGTACTAAACTTTACGATGCTCGTTTTTAAAATATTCACGGAAAGCAAATTGGAATCACAGCAGTCTTTCAAATTCGTTCGAGATACCATCGATAATTATTTGTGGCATTTGCCAAAGTATTGTTGTATTATCTGCAAACTGGGTGAACTTTCGTCGAAAAGTAATGGGCATGTTTTAAAAAAATATATATTTCTTCATTTGATAGTACTCACCCAAACTAGTTTCCGTTTTTCTTTAAGTACTTCCTACGTTTTTCAAATGATTATTGAAATTCGCAATTTTCATCGGACGTCAATAGCCATGCCATTCGGCTGCCACCTCCGAATAGAGATGAACTGCTAGAGTAATCAATCGAAATTAATGCCAAAATTTCTGTTTGATCACGACGAACTAACGACTGTATCTGTATGTCATACTCACAGTTTCTGACAGAGATAACAATTACTCACAAAGCGTTGACAAGAGTCTGACAGAGATAACAATTACTCACAAAGCGTTGACAAGAGTCTAGCGTCTACATGAAGAGGAACAACAGCAGGATAATTACGTCACCAGTTCGAATGATTGTTTGTATTGGACTGTAATTTGAATTCGACCATAGAGCATGTGAGTTCACGTCCAGAACGGATGATGAAGAGGTGATTTCAGTTGGGAATTACATAGGTGTGTACACCCCCATTGAGGCTGAATCATTCCTGTAAAGCAGAATAGAACTGAGCTAAGCCCCGCTCCTTGAGGCACTCCCATCCAAACTCTGATTCATATATGATACATTATTACTACTGAATGAACTTTCACTTCGTCCAGATATACAGAGTATCCCACGATGATTTGGTCACGCGATTTTACGTACACCGTTGATAAATTGGAGACATTATCACGAATGGGACCACCCTCTCAACAGTCTAAATACTAGAACTTATTGAAATTCATTGTTATCAACTTGTTATCAAATGGAAAGCTATACTGATATAGGGTATTTGTCATTTCATTCGATAATGGGTGTCCCGTTTGAAATTCCATTCTTGTTGTCACTGGAATAAGCTGAAAACTTAAAGTTAAACCAAAACAAACATAAGGGTGAAATTTGAAAAACAAAAGTTAGGGCTGGTTTCTCGGGGGTTGTTTGCAAGGGGGGGATTTTTCTATACTGCATGAACGAGCTCCTACGACACGTATTTTTTTCCAATTTTCTTTTCTGCGAATAACTGAAATATTTGCTGGCCTAAGAGCTCTGGAACACCCAGTGTATATATAAGTAATGATCACATATATTTATCTCATATGTAATTTATCATTCAAAAAACCGATTATCCTATTTGTCAATTTTCAATTAGTTTCAATAGTATAGACGGCAATAAAATAGGTCTGGATTATGCAATATGTAATATATATAAATTGTATCACCACCTTTGACTATGACAATTGCACGGTGTAAATACTCCTATTACGAATGAAACATTTATTATAGCTTCCACCAGTACTTATACCAGAGTATGGTAGTCGTAATATTTTCATGGATGATTATATAATACCCACACATTTTTATTTTTGGTTTCAATAAACCTTGTATCTTTATCTTCAAGTACGAAGAAAAAATATTCAGAAACTGAAATATCATCATTTTACAACCTTGTATTGAAGCTGTCCAGATTTGAAAAAAAAATGGAAAATGGAAATTGAAAATTGATGAGAAAATCAAATCATTATTTCATTTTCCATTCGAAATATTGAGGTTGCTACTACTTTCTAGTTTTAGCGGTAACACACTGCATTGTCGACAATATTTAAATTAGCACACATATTTTCATGAACAATACTACTTAATGCAATTTTCATTTGTATGAAGAATGATTACCATTTCTTACCTTATTTACTGTGAGACGAAATTTCGTAGATTCGATAAAAATTATCCGATAGATGCGAAAAGATCTAATTTTAATTTCCAAGGAAATCGACTCCATCCATACAAGTGAACCCATTTCAAGGAATCGTTCTTCAATCCGAGGTGAAAATAATTGCGTCGTAAACTTCGATCATGATTCAAACCAAGAAATCTCGGAATAAAGAGCTTGGCGGCAAGTAAAGCCATAAACTTTTACAGTTCAATTTTTCTCAAAACTAAATTAGAAATCGAATATAATGAGATTCAACTGGGATCCGCCAATATCGTAAAATGTTTTAGTGGTCATGAAATTCCCTTCCGTCATACGCTTCTCATGCCGTTCCATGCGATGCCTTATTACATCCGATATTTCCATTGGTAAAATTCAGAAAGATGGTGAAATACATTGCGTGTTATCAGAGAGCCTACATACAGAGGGTTAGGAAAAAGTATGGAAACCACTGAATATCTCTGGAACGACGAATGTGATTTCAATTGACTTTACCATGAAAAATGCCATTCAATTGCATTCTACTGCATTCAATTGCTGGTGATCCATAAAGTAGAACCCCAGAATAACAAATGTCAATTCCCAATATTTGAATTTCAATGGAATGTGATCAATCTAAAAATGCTGATTAATCGGATATCAAGAGATATTCGGAATCGAAATTTGTCATTCTGGGGTTTTACTAAATCTAATTGAGTTGAAATGTTGTGTTGAAAAAAAAAAGTTGTACAATGCACAGAAAAAACTTGCGAAATGAGATTTTCTGATTAGCCAACGTCCAGGTATTGACTTTTATCGAAATCACGTGTCGTTTCAGAAATATTCAGGGGTTTCCATAACCCTGTATATATACAGGGTGAGTCAAAAATGTGTACCGAGCTTTTTGGGGGTGATAGACCATTGAAAAATAAGTGTAGTTTGATGATTAAACTCATGGCCCAAAATGCATATTAAGAGAGATATATCCTTCCAAAGTTGATAAAATTAAAATAATTTCTCCGCATAACTTCTGAACGATGAAAGCCACCCGATTGAAATTTTGTGCATGAATGTATGTTGTCAAAATACATTTTTTCGTCACACTTCCACATTTCTGATATTATGAAGGGTGTTTTCAGAGGGTGAGTCATGATTTTTTGTAGGAAACATTTTCCCTGTATTATTTTCGGTGAAAAAACAGGAGCAATCGATGGAGCGAAGCAAATTACATGAAAAAGGTACTCTTATTGAAATACAAAAAATTGAGCCGTTCGTGAGATATTTGAGTTTTTGTAGTTACATGATATCAGCAGATTGATTTCATTCATCGCGAGATTCATCGGTAACAATATTTTAGCAGGCCATGATGAATAATTTTGTTCTCAATTTTGACGTTCATGTCATCAACATTCGAGTCAACATTGTTGTAGTCGATTTGTTCGTGTGGTTTTTCTGTGTCATTTATCACTGCGATTATCAACTGAGATTTCAAGAAATATGGCAGGTTATTCGTTCTCTGAACAAACTGATATGCTTCTAATGCTTGGCGAGTGCTTCGGAAATGCAATTGCTGCTGTGAGACGATATGCAGAGATGTTTCCCGCTCGACGCGTTCCAAATTCGAGAACAATTTTGAGGATTGTACAAAGACTGCGTGAAACAGGATGTTTGAAAAGCAATAATAGAAATGGTGGCCGACCCAGAAGTGCGAGAACTGTAGAAGTTGAAGAAGAAGTATTCAATACTGTGGAACAGGATCCGTAAATAAGTACAAGGAAATTAGCAAGACGAATAGACACAACACAAGCGAATGTAACCAGGATTCTCAGAGAGCAACAGCTACACCCTTATCATTATTTGCAGGTACAAGAACTGTTACCACGAGACAATGAGATAAGATTGAGATTTTGCGAAGAGTTGCTGGAACGAACTCGAAGATGTCCTGAGTTTTTAAACAAAATATTGTTCACAGTCGAAGCAACTTTTACTAGAAACGGTGTTTTCAATTCGCGCAACACTCATTTCTGGGCTGACGAAAATCCACACGTTGTTAAAGTAACGCATTTTCAATATAATTTCGAAGTGAACGTCTGGGCTGCGACTTTAGGAGACAAATTCGTTGGATACTACATGTTCCCAGGGTCTCTGAATGGTGCAATGTACCTCAACTTCTTAGAAAATGAGTTAAGTACGACATTAGAAGACATTCCTCTCAACATACGTAGGGAAATCTGCTTTATGCATGATGGAGCACCACCTCATTATGTAAGAGTTGTACGTGAATGGCTTAATGATAATTTTCCTGATAGGTAGATAGGACGAGACATAGACGCTCCTATTTCCTGGCCCGCTCGTTCGCCTGACCTCAATCCACTAGATTTTTCGATCTGGGGTTACATGAAATCTAGGATTTATTCAAGCGAAATTCGGAATGTTGAGGAGCTGAGGCAAATTGTGAACGAATTTACGTTGTTGAAAAATGATCACCAAACTATGAACGGTTTGATGAATAATTTACGTAAACGCCTCAGATTATGTATAACCGAAAACGGTGGACATTCCGAACAGCTACTTCAATTTGTTTTCTCCTTTTTCTTCCATTCAAAATTATGTATTAATTAAAAGTACCAAAAACATTATCAAACTTTTATTTTTATTCAAACCTTCCTCGGACAGACTTATGCTATGTACTTATTGCTCAGTAACGTGGCACAGGGAGGTGATATTATCGACAAAATTAAGAAAAAAATTGTTCTTGGCCTGCTGAAAAATCGTTATACCGATTAATCTCGCGATGAATAAAATCAATCTGCTGATATCATGTAACTACAAAAACTCAAATATCTCACGAACGGCTCAATTTTTTGTATTTGAATAAGAGTACCTTTTTCATGTAATTTTCTTCGCTCCATCGAATGCTTCTGTTTTTTCACCGAAAATAATACAGGGAAAAAAATTTCTACAAAAAATCATGACTCACCCTCTGAAAACACCCTTTATAATATCAGAAATGTGGAAGTGGGACAAAAAAATGTATTTTGACAACATACATTCATGCACAAAATTTCAATCAGGTGGCTTTCATCGTTCAGAAGTTATGCGGAGAAATTATTTTAATTTTATCAACTTTGGAAGGATATATCTCCCTTAATATGCATTTTGGGCCATGAGTTTAATCATCAAACTACACTTACTTTTCAATGGTCTATCACCCCAGAAAGCTCGGTACACATTTTTGACTCACCCTGTAGAGACGATGCTTTCCTATATATTGGTTAGCTGTCGAATCCAACTTATACCTTCTTCAAGAACGGTACGAGATATTGGCAAACGGACTTCAGATTCGTTATCAGGAGTGGCAATGAAGGGCTGAATAGGGGGGTTTTGAGGTCATAGGTGAAGGACATGTGACCCTGTGACCCGATCAAAGGACATGATAAAATACATCAGTACTGTTGAGTTGTTCAAATTAACAGATAATATTGAATTGAAATATGATATGGCAATGTAATAAATCTTCAATTGCATCTGTGGAACAAAGATGAAAAACTGATACTGTGAACTTAATAATGCCGATAATGAAAATAATTTCTGATTTCTGGTTGGAAACATACGATTGGAAAAATTCTAGTAGCTTTTGACTAGAGCCAATAACATTCCGTTCAGAAAGTATAAATATGTGATCGATTTTGTCAAGTCTTTAAAAAATCAGTGTATATAACCCTGGGAGCCGCCTAAAAGTGGTTGAGAATAAGAAAATAGTGGGAAAATACGGAAGACAATGATTAGGAAAAAATAATAATATAATAATAATAATAATGATAGTGGAAAACTCTATGGAGGAACCGAGGACTCAGCTCGCAAAAAAGGTCCAAAAAAATCGAAAATAGTGAAAAAATATGAAAGAAAATAGTGACAAAATGAGAAGAAAAACATAGAGAACGAGGTGTCAACATGAAAAAGAGCCCTTAATATGAAAAATAATTCGTTCTGTAATATACTGGAATTTCAATTCCTGGGGAGACGTCTGAGTGGCGAAAATATGAAAATAGTGGAAAAATAAGGAAGAAAATAGTGGGAATATAAGAAAGAAAGTAGTGAAAAACTCTCTATGAATGAAACGAGATGTCCACTTGAGATTGGTCCCAAAAAGTCAGTCTGGAACATACTGTGACCAAGGTATTTATAATGCTTATAGTTTCATATAGAAATAAATTAAATAAATTAATCAAAACAACGAAAAATCAATTTTATAAACAGAGGTTGAATGAAAACTCAAGCAACTATAAAAAGACGTGGGAAATAATCAATGAAATTTCGAATAAAATGAAAAAAAGAGAAACAATCAGCTCTATCAATATGTTAGATTCCAATGGGGAAGTTTTATCTAATAACAAGGCGAAAGCCAATGCATTTAATGATTACTTTATAAATGTCGGAAAAGAGATGGCAAAAACTATTACTAAGCCTGATAACCTACCCGAAGACTATTTGAATGACAAATCTATAGGTCCTACGTTACTGTTGGAACCAGTTACGGAAAACGAAATATTCAACATTGTCTCCCACATGAAAACTAATTGTGCACCAGGGCCGGACGAGATACCAGCGAACCTAATAAAAACTATTTATCAATACATTGTAAGTACCTTAGTAAACATTATAAATAAAATTTTCAAAACGGGTAATATTCCAGTGCAATGGAAGGAATCAATAGTGACTCCAGTCCATAAAGCAGGCAGTAAAAATAACTTTCAGAATTACCGCCCCATCTCTGTAATAAGTAATTTTGCCAAAATTTTTGAACATACGTTAAAAAATCGATTAGTTAAATTTTTCGAATTTCATCATGTGATAACAAAAAAGCAATTTGGTTTTATCAGTAACTCGAACACAGAAAAAGCTGTCATTCATTTTACGAAAACCATCACTGACTCCTTGGAAAATTCCGATAAGTGCTTGGCAGTTTTCTTAGACTTGGCTAAGGCCTTCGATACGGTGTCACATGACGACCTGATAGACAAACTTTATAGGTACGGTATTCGTGGGCCAACATTAAACTTTTTGCAAAATTATCTATCTCACAGAAAACAAAGCGTCAAAATCGACAGTGAACTCAGTTCTCAAAAAGAAATCACAGTTGGTGTCCCACAAGGGACAGTTTTGGGGCCGATATTATTTTTAGTGTATATAAACAGTATCGGCTGTATAAAATCTATTGATAACCTTATCTCATATGCAGACGACACGGCGATTATTTTTTCTGGCAAAACATGGCAACAAGTATATCAAAAAACATCAAATGGCTTGAAGGATATCCAGATATGGCTTAACTATAATCTCCTCAGGTTGAATCTGAATAAAACCAAATTTGTTTGCTTCACACTTCTTAAAAACGATCAGCCAATCGAAAACATCCTAAAAATACATACCTCTGAATGTCCACAGAAGAAACAATGTGATTGCCCTTCGATAAAAAAAGAATCGAAGATAAAATATCTTGGTGAAGTTCTCGATCAGCATATGAGATGGGACGAACATGCCCTATATGTTACAAAGCGACTCCGCCAGCTTACTTACAAAATGTACAATTTGAGAGAAGTCCTAAACATAAAAAATCTGATGACTGTATACAGATCCCTGGCAGAATCAGTTATTAGGTACTGTATCTCCGTATGGGGTGGTATATTTGACTGCAACCTGCACAGTCTCCAAGCCATGCAAAATACTATAATAAAGATTATTCTTCGAAAAAAAAAGCTTTACTCAACAGAACAGCTGTATAAAGAAACTAAATTATATAACATAAGATGTATATATATCTACCATTGTCTTATTTGGATGTATACTAATAAATATCTTTACCATAGCGATAATATAAAGAATACTAGATCTACCGATAATCTGAACGTAATGATACCCATTTTCAAAAAAACTCATACACAACGAACAATTTTCTATTTCGGTCCTAAATTTTACAATACACTCGATCGCAGTTTGAAAGAAAACCGCTCCTTTAACAAATATAAAACTGAAATAAAACAATTCATCAATCTTAACCAACTAACACTACTGAAGTTACTATAATAAAAAAAAAAAAAAAAAAAAAAAAACTTACGTGTATGTATGTATGTATGTATGTGTGTGTAAGTGTGTATATATGTGTATGTATATATGTGTATATGTATGTATATGTGTATGCGTATATATGTGTCTACACGTGTATGTAAATATGAGGATATATGAACGAACCTTAACGTGTAATATACATCTTTATATAAAGATATGGATCCTTACCACATCAACCATTCCCAAGAAAGGTGAGAGAGAATAAACTAGAATTAGTATCGATTTCAGCAGGAATTCCAATTATTCATATTTTCATTGTAAATAATATATTAATATGTATACCATTCATTTTATCTACCTAATATATATCCTAAATTATTCCAAGGAGCTGCACAAAACAAGCACCTTGAGTGCTTAGGTGAACCCTTGGAGTTATAAAGGATAACCGTCATAAATTGTATGTATACAAATATCTTGTTATTATGGTTTACGAATAAATTGAATTGAATTGAAATTGAATTTCACTCCAATTGAAAGTTCGAGAATACGGGCAGGATGAGTTCAATGTTGGACTTCACAAGCCTTCGAAGCTTTTATATGTTTCACAAAAATAAATAAATAAACCCAGTTCCAACGGCCAGCCAGGAATCGAACGCACGACCTCATGATTACTATGATCACCGAACATATATCGTCCTCATATCAGACAAGTTAGAGGAAAGACCCCAGAAGCACATTCCATATCTCAGTCTGGATTCCACCTGATCATAGTACAACTTCAGCAGCTGATCAACATTTGAAACCTGCCTTATATTTTTAAACTGACATGAAAAGGAGATGATTTTTTGACTATAAAGGCACATCCGCTCGCAACTACCGTTTGAGACATTATATTTTCTGCTTCCTTTGATTACGGCTCATTCTTTCGAGCTTATTTTTGCGATGCGATTTCTTCTGAAGGACTCAGAAATGACTGCGCTGAAAATTGCGTTGTGTCGTCTGATATCTATCATTACGATTAATACATGACACTCTCATTTCATCATGAATTTTTTTTTCGGGAAAAAATATGTTTTGTTTATGTTTAATTGTAGCTATCGGGAAAAAAACAGGTTTTAATAGGATTTGGGATAAAGAAGGATACTTGGGAATAGTAAAAATATATTTAATGGACTAGAAACACTTTTTACATTGTTTATTATAAACGAGAAAAATAATGAAGAAATAGATTGGATTGTCTACATCTGGGAAACTGAGAAGTCAATAATTGAATTGAAAATGATACTATGAGATTTAAAACAAATATAAACGAAGTATATATTTCATCGGTGTACACCTGCGTCTTTTCAATTTTAAGCGACCTCAAAGTCACGTTAACAGCTATGAAGTGATTAAATACATTTCAGAAACAAACAGAGAAAGAAAAACGTGGAACTCCATATCATGTAATAACTATAAATCAGTCAGATAAACTCAGCAATATTCTGTACAAAGGCACCCGAAATTAATATACGAAGCATAGGCGTAGCTAATAACTCAGGACTGCTCAGCGATCTAGACCCTATTCAGCAAGTGGTCGTATAGGGTTTAAACTGTTTCTCGAATGTATTTTCACTTATCTTGAAATTTCAGTAAGTTGAATACCAGCATTCACTTGCTCAACAAAGTGAAGTGAATAGAAATGAATGAAGTTGATCAATATGAAACATATCTTCAAACATAATCTAGTTTTGTCAGTTCTGATAGAGGCATTGGGGGTACTAAGCAACCCCAGTCCCCCTAGCTACGCCTGTGTTACAGAGGATAAACATGGGTTGTCCTAATCAACCAACCTCAACTACACAATGTTTTCAAAAAATAAAACGGTGCTATCTCCAAAACTCAAAAAATTAATTCACTAATTTTTTTTTCATGTACATTATCTTAATAGAAATACATCTGATTGCAAAAATTGGAATTCTGTTTCAAAATTTATTATTTCATAAAGAAGGCACACACAGAGTATCCACATCTCAAATGTGATTTCATTCATTTAGGTATCTGTTATATTATTCTATGACTATGTCGGTAATAATGAACATGTTATTATATTCAATCTATGAATGGAAAATTCCGTTCAGCTATCCATCTCATTTCGATTTTCAAAAGTTGCATATCCTTCGAAAAATGATTTTTAATTCATAACCCAAAAAAAGACATGCACCGGGTACATCACTCTGGCCAGCCATTAAAACATATCAGAAGTTCTTCCAAACGTATGAATGCAAATTATGAAACTTTTTCATTACCTCAGAAGTCGAGCTATGCAACTTTTAAAAAAATATATAATTCGGGAGATTTATTCTTACGAACTCTTAGTCAGGAAATGATTCAAGAAATCACTAAAATATACCCTTAACTCGAAACATTTATAGAAACATAAGGAATGTGTTCAGAGCACAATCGGATCTTCCGATAGACAGAGATTTCAGTTTTTCTCACGAATTTCTGCTCATGTGATGTTTCATAATATCCAGATAATAGCTGTTTTGGTAGTTAATGAATGAATACGATTATTCTAATCATTTTGAGCTTTCCTAAGTTTTTGATTCAAAGTTGATTATTATTGAAGACATGCATTATTTTCACGCACATTTATAATAGATTACCTATCGAGCTAACATCATTTCATTTCAAGTAAAAGTGTCAAGAAATATCAGGCGCGTATACAGCTCTGTTTTGTGAGGGTAATTAGCGAAGATATTGGATGGGCTGACCGACCAAAAACGTCTCAAGCCATAGCGCCGCCACATACTACAAGTTGGTACTAGGTGATGGAGGTAATATTTTTTTCAACTCCAACTCTTACGACTGCGCCTATCAATTTGTGATTTCACATGGCAATATATATTTTCTTGAATTAGTCCTGATTTTTTTTCTGAAACTAGTGATACATAATAAGTTGACTTTCTCGCGGAATCAGAGGTCCGAAAGAAGAAATGGATCTTCTAATTAAATGTTATATTGGGTCATTGAAAGTGTCAGTAAAACTTTTTGAAAATATGTTGGCATGAACTGTCAGAGAAACATTTGTGCCATATTCTCTCATGACATTTATTCTTCTGGATTGAACTAATAGGTAGCGCAAAAGTCATCACCAGATTTCCTGAGGCTATAACTTTTTGTGAGGAAAAAAAAGGTTCTATTCTGTGAAATACCGCCAAACATTGGTTCAGGATATTTGATAATGGACGGTAGGTATCTGACGAACCTCATTCTCATAGAATGGATCCCACCGTGTCTGGTATATCAGCTTTAGGGCTCTCGTGCTGAAGTAATAAAACAACCCAATGCTTTATGGAAGTCGAATGAAGCTGCTGCCTTCATACCTGTGGCTGCATCAGGATGTTATTACGTAGGGTGAAAATGAGGTTATGTTTTGCGACAGTCCCAGTGGCTGTCAACTGGAGAAACAGGCGTACGGACACGTACGTAACGATTTGGTGAAGAATAAACGGGATTATTTACTGGGAGCTTCTACCCACCAACATGAAGACCACAGCAAATATCAACTGCGAACAACTGGAGGGCGTTGCAAGAAGATTATTGAAAATACAAAAAATTAAGAATTACTTGTACACGATAATGGCCGCCGCATTATGGCAAGAGTCAGACTCTGTATCCCACAAACTGCCACACCAATATCATTCCCCAAAAACACCTTATGAGTAAACAAAACTTCTGCCAGGAAAGCATTCGGTCTCCGTCTGAACGTTGGCAGATGGAAAACCGCGGTGATAATTTGGTTTAGTGTATATTTGAAAATTAAATGTGTTCTTATTCAGATATGTTTTATAGAAGCAACTGATATTTTTGCATAATTTCTATTAACTTCTTTTGTGGGGGGAGAGGGGTAGTTACCCCCTTCTATACGCGTCTGATATCGATAGTAAATGATCGAAAACAAACAAAAAAATAAGTACAGAAATATCTTAACACCTAACAACGATGTAGGGAACACTGTTACAGCTACTCTATTTGCCTATCTAATTTCTTCAACCAAAACTCGATAACAGCATTTTATTCGTTATAGCGGAAAATCACTCATATGTTAGTTGTTAGATGGCGACACAAAAATGACAACAAAATCAGTATTATTGATAATTACACAATCAGTGTTGAAAAAACGTTAATTCAGAAGTACTAATTTAGGTTACTCCTCAAATAATGATCAAACTACATAATTACAATCTCAAATCTCTCTGCAAAACTGTCGCCATCTTCTGGGGAGTTTCATAACTTAAATGCCATTATAGCGGAAAATGCCATTAGTTTTTTTGGCGAAACAAAACACCATCAGTGACTGCACCAGTGTTTTGTACATCGTTCACCTAAGTAACACTATGTGTACAGTGTGCCTTGCATGAAGTGGCATCACTTTTCGAGAGTTATAAATAAGGACGTGAAGGTAAAACGAATGTTTGTTGACAATACAAAAGGCGAAACGGCATTATTATATATACCCTGACGTTTCCTAAGAATTGGATAACAACCATACAGCGACAAAATCACATGGTACACGAAATAATAGGAAAACATGAGCAAGGTAACAAACTATCCATTAGTGTGTTGATTAAATCTATATGAGATTCTACCAAAATATAGAATGACCCATCAATTTCGGATAAATGAAGGAAAAAATACTTGATTGTTCGTATGCATCCTCTTATCTTTGTAGTTCGAATAGCCAACCCATCATAACCTTATGAAATGATCAATTTCAGTTCTATGAATCCCCACATTTCTCTAACATATGAATTTTATTCTTTTCTGGATCAAAGAGAAGGGATTCGGAGCATTTTCAAAATATCGACTCATTCATTGGATTTGAAAGTATTTGTATCTACTTATTGGGCTAACCTTTGCATACTTGAGCTTTTTGAATAATTTCCTCCATTCAGACGACCCTTGATGGCGTCATAAAAATGTGGCAATAATACTGAAAATAATCGAGGTTTATTCGTCTACATCGATGATATACAGTGTCCGCCATAAGCTATGTGCGATCATAAATCAATATATCGATAATATTGACTTGTTTTTATGTGTGCCGTCCATTGTGCATACCCGAATATTGAAGATATTCATTTATGGATGAAGGGCGTAAACTAGTCATTGCATAATGGCCCAATGGCGTCAGCCGAGGGTTATTACACATTGAAAGCATGAACACATCTTACAAAACTTCTGTGAAAATTGACATATTTCGAACGAGTAGGTATTCAGCATTGGCCGAGAAGCGGCGAGTGCGGAAATGCAACGAGTCCACGAAATACACTTTCCAACGAGCTATGTACACCATTTTTCCTACGACCATAAATATTTAAATTAAGTGTATTATGAGTACCTATTTATGAGACCTGAGCAGGTATGTTTATAGTCAGTTTAGCTCATTGTCCACGCAACCTAAAATACAGCAGACAGAAACGAGAATACCCAAGCGGTGCCCCGTTATATTGATTGACAGACGATACCTTTGTTGATTAAATGGAAATAAATGGGTGCGCAGATAAAGTGATTCAAGTTCAATCTTCATGAATTTCAGCTGTCATCTTTGGTAATCAACTTCACTAACTGACTCAACTCTATTATGTGTGTTGTACGTATCGGTAGTATTCTTTTGAGGTAGTTAGGCATAATTAGTTTAGGAAGGTAACAAATAATATTTATTATCAAAGTTTATCCATATTATCGATTCACCGGTTTATCCATAGCAGCGAGCGTGCGTTTGTAAGATAGTTCCACACTTGTGCGTTTTACTTTCCACAATCCTATCACCATAGTGAAATGGGCTACTTCCTGGATAAAAATACAGTGTGGTGTCCGCTGTTTTCATAGATGGTCATAGGAAAAATTTTATACTGACTATAATATCAAATAACTACATCTGGTGAACCACCCACTTCTAAAATAAAAACTTCTATTCTCGTAGAGGTACGAATACTGTGAAACATGCTTTCAATGAATGATACTTTTGTTCACAAAGGAAATTTCCCAACCATCATTAACTTTGTCAATGGTATTGTTAATATAACATCTCAATATGGCTTATGGCTTGATTTCATTTTGAGGAATTGTGGATAATGAATGAATATGATGAATATGAATTTCAGATGAAATGGTACATTATCGACCCGCTTATCTGGGCGGTAAATGTGTAAAAAACAGCAAGAAGAGGCAATTTCTCAAATTCAATAAAATATTTATAATATTTTTTCATCATCATACAAACATCTATGCATTACTATAGTTTTACTATAGTGCAACAGTTTCTTTACTGAAGGCAGCACTAAATCGAAAAAAAAATGATTTAATCCAGAATTTTCGTTGCATATTACGAACTTTATGACGAGCACTGTATAGGTATATGTATATCACAGTGCAGAACCGGTCCGAAAATGGCATTCCAATCAATACAACACCCAAAAATTCGTCAAAAACGAAAAATTGTACACTATGTGTTCGTCATCATCATCGTTGACAATAACGAATTCTTATCTCGAGGCACGATTTTTTCTTCCCTTCCGCCATTCATTCGCACGCCAGTTTGCTATCAAAACTGCTAAGTGCTATGGCAAAAGCTTGGAGGGCACAAAGAGGGTATCTACAAAAAATAGTAAATAATGCATCTTTCACACCCTGTATCACGGTCTCACATACAGATCTCGGGATTCGTATGGTGAAGAGGAAATTCCTCAGATATTGAGGCGAAAAAAGTAGTTCTCGCTGTTGACGCCTACAGCATAGTCATATCAACGTGAGACAATCGTAAGTCAGATCCGAACAGCTGAGTAATGATGTATGAAATATTTCACACTTACATAAATGAGAATTGGTCCATCACCGCTTCACAAAATTCTGCAATATAGATCGTGGATAAACTTATTGTTTGCACTACGATGCGCTGCAAAGATACACGGAAAAGGATCAGAGACTCTGAGGAGGTTGAAATGTGTCTGGTCTGAGCTAAACTTGAAGAAAATTGAGATAATTAGATACAATTGGATAATAACTAGCGACATCTCCGTCAAAACCACTACAAATAATTTTAAAGATATAATTAGATTGAAAAGATAATTTATAAAGATTGTCCAGTTCATTCGTGATATATGTACAATCATCAATGACTCTCTCTTTGATTTCATCTAATTGATGATTTGTAATAAATATCAACAATCTTACCAAGTGAAACTTTGTTTGGTCAAACCTTGCTATGGCCTAATTATAGCTGCTTCTTGATATGTTACTTTTGTCTATTTATTTATCGAATTTTCACTATTTAAAAAATTATAAAATTTATTCACTTCTTGACAAAATGCCAAGGAAATAATATACCGAATAAAGGTATATTTCTAATTAATGAATTTGGTTCTCAGATACATTTACAAATGGTACGTTTCAGAGTTATCTATCGCTGTGAATCTATCACACCCCTCCGTAAGATTCGTGCCTCACTAACGGTGACAACCCTCACAACTCAAGATTGCCGGATTATCGAGACCTGTATGTGAGACTATGCCATGCATAATGAACCCAATCTGACCTGTAGTCCATTGTGAAGACGTCCTCGGCCACCCTGCCGAATTGCATGACGACGTACTCGGCGTCGCTGTCGTGGACGATCTGGAAATTCTTGACGGACGCCTGAGTGACGCGTCCGTGAAAGTTCAGCACGTAGGATTGCGTCTCGTCGTTCCAGACAGGCGTCTTGTTGTGCAGCTCGATGATGCTACCCGTGTTCTTCGCCTTCCAGCTCTCGATCAGCCCTTCGCTTTCGTCCTTCATCGAGAGGCACAACATGAATAAATCAAGATAAACAAGTTTTTCTAATAGTATTTAATTCATGTTTTCGAAATCCAAATAATAAAGTCATTATCACACAATATCAAGTATTTTTATAATCAAGAAAAATTATCGAGGTTGATCAATCAATGCAGAAGCCAAGTAGACTAATACATGACTTATTTTCCATTTCTTCAGGAGACAAGTTCATAACACTACACTTAGTAATCAGTACATCAGACAATTTTTTAATGGATTGAAACTGAAATATATCCTATCCATCCTAAGATTCTATGATTCTATGATTTAATCTCCCATACATTTTAATTGATAGCTGTATAACAAGGTATAATATTGAGGGCTGGTTCATCACTCCCATCCCAGCAACTGCTCATAATCTACAAAGCACAAATTCGACCTGTCCTGGAGTACTGTTCACATGTTTGGAGCTCAGCTCCCAAACATACGCTAAAGCGCTTAGATTCGATTGAGAAGAGAGCTATTCGCCTAGTCGATGATACAACACTCACCAAATCACTGACCTCTCTAGAACATTGTAGAAAGGTCGGTGATCTCTGCCTTTCTCATGGTCGGTGCTCAACGGAAATATCATCTATTATGCCACCACGTGTAATTCCTAGTAGACAATCCAGACGAGCTCAGGCTGGTCACCCCTACACTATCAGGCTCGAGACCTGTCGAAGATCGCTATACCAAACATCATTCATCAATAGAACGGCAAAGTTGTGGTATTCTTTGCCTCGTGAAGTTTTTCTTGATGCTTACAACCTCCAAACTATCAAGAGAAATTCCAACACCTTTCTTCTCTCCCGAAATTCCCCCGCTAGCTAACACGATGTTCCTCGAACATCAAAGGTTTCCATTTCGTGTTGCCACCGGTAAAAAAAAAACTCACACATTATCAATAAGATAATGCCTAACTGCCAGTTGTAATAAAAAGATGCGTTTATCGATGACAGGATTTCTCTTATCTGGAAATTAAACTACCTGATAGCTATCTATGAGTTTCTTTCAACTAGTGGAATGGGTGGAGTGAATGGAGAATAGCTCACAAAACTACCAAAAATCTTCATGTTGCATAATATTAGAGTGATAGAAGGAGCTGGTATATGGGTCGAATCATAGACTTATTATCCTGAGGAGACGGAACTATTTACATTTAAAGAAGATCAGACATTGCCAATATCTGGTCCACTGTAGGATACTATTGTGACCGATTGGAAAGTGTCGTTGCCATATTTCCAGATTGAGAACGAGATTTGCAATAATTATTGACACGTTCATATCATTTTTTCATTGTATTGCAAGTAATACAGTCTCGATGGAACATTTTTCTGAACGGTATTTTTATACATAATGAAAACCTGAAATGTACACGTTGGAATTACCGAATATTCATTTTGTGAACTATCACATTGTAGCATCATAGGATTTGTTACCCGCAAAGCGACATCGGCGCGTCCAGGCCACGCCTATTGTATGAATGATTTTTACTACGAAACTACGATCTGCCCATTTCTCGTTGCGGTGTTGTAGACGAGTGATCTTGTGTTTTGAAGTGTTGTTTTTAGTGATTTTGAATAGATATTGTGGAATTCAGAGTGAATTTTTGGACAATATGGTCCGTCACTGCCGAGTGTGCAAAAAACTTGACATTTCCAGCCCTGATGTTTCTTTTCACAAGTAAGTTGGAATACCTAACCTCCAAATTTGTTTGTTATTCCAGTGGCGTGAATATATGATGATTAGGTACTGTTTATTCATGATTGTTAATGATTTAGGTAGTGTTCATGTTTCCATGGCATAGACTTTCTTGTTCATTGCATCAAAAATTCTAAGCAACTTATTCCTGTTAATCTATTTCTCTATTACTTCAGGTTTCCCGCTGATAGTGAAAAAAGGAAAATTTGGGCATCTCTTCTTGGCTGGCAGGAGAATCGTCTGAGCAAATATCTTTATGTATGTTCTGATCATCTCGATTCGAGGATGTCATAACAAAGAAAAGTGGTAACAAATACTTGAGGCCAGATGCAAATCCACTACCATGCCATTCAGCGTTTCAGTTCGCATCTGATAGGTAATTTGCAGTTAATACTCCATTGTTTCAACATCACATTTTTCCAATACAGTACAGAAAAACAACAAACTATGTTCACGAGCGACATCATTTATTTTCTTTGTGAATTGTCCTTGTATTTAATGATATATTGTTTTGTATAAAAATCCAAAAATTATTTGCAGTTCAATTTGAACCAACACCTTCTTTCCAGTAATGAATCAAAATGTGTCATCATTATCCGAATAAATTTGTTGTATTATATGAATATTAAAAGTATGAAAGCTGTGTTTTTTGTTTTCATCAAAGCGGAGAAATCTGTGTGCAAATTATAAGGAAATTCAATTTCATACAACTGTCTGAATGCATATGATATTGCACTTGTTTCAGTTGAACATAATATCGGGAATTACAGATACTGACAAGAATCTGGTTATATATTTCCAATGATGTTTCATTTTTCAGAATGTTGATTGACAAATACAGAGAGAAATTACATGTTTCCATTGAGAGCACATTCGTAGCTTGTTCATAATCAAAAGGAATTTGTTTGTCTTCCTAACTAACAAACACGACGCTTCCACTCCGTACAGAACAATATTTAATAATAAAGTTATAGATAAAATATATTTCCAAGTCATGGAACCATTAGGACGGTACGCCACTGGCTGAAATCAGGGAAACAAGACACATAAACATAACAGCGTTGCCAACAAGTTGGAGAAGACAAAGAGGTTCGATCGGTAGTCTTTCTCATACTTGTGCAGTTTATTTTCAATCATTGCTTCAAAACAAAAGCAGTTTTATGAATGAGATGTTCCGTCTCCTCAGGATAATAAGTCTATGGGTCGAATACAGTTATTCCTAAAAATAGAAACATCCAAAGACTCAATAATTCAATTTTTGTGAAAAAATCAGTTACCTATCAGTTCGAAATACAAGTGAATCCTCAATTATTGACAATACAGTCTCTTTCTGCATTCTGAACCTCGCATGCAAATCATGGTCATCCAATTTTTCGAAATTATCTACCCTTTCTCTCACAATACAAGGCCTTCGTTTGAGTAGAAATAACTCCACAATTTCCAAATCCTCATCACTATAGAGTTTGTAATTCTCCACATAATCAATCTTTCAACATCTTATATTATGAAAATATGTATTTATACTGTACAACAAAAACAAACGAAACAGCCATAAATATTTTAGGTCTTATGAAACATTTTCATCTTGAACAGACTTCCGATTTGTCGGTGAAATCAAACCACCAATAAAACATTCGACCTTGCTTTGATTTGATCTATTTTTCGAAGTTGTGACGCCACGCAAAGAAATATCATTTTATCAAATGCAATCAGTTTTCCCCGTTCATTTGAACGAAAAAAAAATACCTGCGGATAGATGGCGACGCGCTGCTCGTCCACCATGCCCGGAATGAGGACGGTCATCTTACGCGGCCCCTTGAAACCCAACACATTGGTGTCGTAGATGACGGAGGCGAGCTCTTGGCGGGGGGACGGCGCGCCCTCTCGCGGCCGATGGGTGACCTTGCGCGGCGACACACCCCCGTCGAACACGGTGAACTGCGTGCCCAGCATGTTCGACCGCAGCTTGCCTTTTATTTATTCCATATTAATTGACGTTGAAAATGATTGTGTTTGATTGATATAGTTTATTCAAGAACATGTCACAATCAGTATGATATAAATCGCACATTACAGGATATATCTGGAATTCTCGATTCATTATATGATGAATGAAATATAGAGTGTACATTGAAAACAAACGATCTAAATGTGTTCAATAGTTCAAGAATAAAATATATAATATCAAAATTCTACAAATAGAACATTTCAATATTCGAAGTGCATCCAGGCATTTTGATGAGATTCTAATCGCTTTAGGGTCTTGTAGTTTACAAAATAGTTTTTTGACAATTATTGATGCAACTAGAACTTCTCTCTGAACCAACTAAACATCTATGGCTTTGCAACACATTTCAATAATAGTAAAATGAACCAAAATGATGGGGTTTCTATCTTCATCAATAACAACATAGGATATAATATAGAATACACAATATTACCTTACACTTCTATAACAATTTCCAACAAAATATTCAAAATTGATATCACTACTTTCAGTGAAAGGTCCTGTTACAGATCACCATCAATATCTGAGAACCTCTTCATTGAGGATTTTAAACTTTACTTGAGTGATGTCTCTGATCAAAAAATAAATATTGTAATTGGAGACTTCAAAACTGATATCTTGAATAAGGATTCAACAGCTACTAATGAATATTTGTCAATGATTATGTCAATTGGTTATAAACCGTACATAAACACTCCAGAGTGAAAACATACACTACAAACTGTCTTGATTACATATTTGTAAGAAAAAATCGAAATCTTTATAGCTCATTATTTTTTTCATCTGTCATAAATTACTGATTTTCCTAACATGCCTACAAACGTATAGTGAATGGAATCATTGTAACCATATTACAGAAAAGGTTGTAAGTCAGTTTGAGGAAGAAAAATCTAATAGTTCAATATGTCTATAGAAATAGGTAACAGTATCATCTTGTTAGAGCCCTATTAGTGCCTAGAACTCATTTGAGAAAACTTTAAATAACACAAACAACTGTTGTAATCCAAATGGTAAGAATCAAACATTCTTGAGAAACTTAAACACTGGATCATAAAACCTCCATTGGGAAAGAAACCAGATAAATCAAAATATTTAAAACTGACCAACAGCTTCATGACAGGTATGATGTGTACAGAAAACGTCTCAACAAAAAATAACTGGAGCAAAAAATAAGTATTATTTTGATGAAATTAGGAAAAGTCACAATAATATGAAAAAAAATTCATGAAATCATAAATGAGGAAACAAATTCTATCTCAGAGTCTAACAATGAAATAGAAATCACTGATGCAAACGACAAACCCTTCTCAATTAATGAAGATATGGTAAACTTTTGTAATAATCACTTCATTAATATTGGATCAGAAATTGCCACAAAAAAACAATACAATTTCTGCCAGATGTGAAACTCATATCTATCAGAATATTTGGAGATATCTAAATATACTTTAAACTAGTTTTATGTGATATATGGATATGCCTTATCTTTTTTTTTATTAATTATTGTTGATGTTATCATAATTCAATATCATGTACCAAATTTCAATTTCCAAATTTGTCCACCTCCTAGTTCCTACATTTGTCTTCGATATTTACTATCTCATTTTGCACAAACACAATTAGTTTATGAGTTATCTGTTCTGAAAGTCACTTAAGCATGGCAGTTTTGTCTGATGCACGTTCTTGAAGTCTAGGTGCAATATAACTCAAATTCCAGTTATAATATTATATATAGTAATCTATATAAATATCAAATAGTCTCGCACTGATCTGTATCTTGAAAAATGAATGAATAAATGAAATAAAGTTTAGTTTCAAAATGAAGAGGCAGAAGGTACAAAAATAGCACCTAAGTGACTTAATACTTGTATTATGCTACAAAGCGAAATTAAATGATCTGATTACATAGTAATTATTGGAATTTTTGTTATCCTACTATTTTCTTTGATTCTCTAGAGAACAAGTGATAGTTAATATGTTTTTGAGTCAAAAAACAGTGACAGACGTTTGTATTGATTTTTGGAGTGGGTAGTAAGTTTAACTTCTCTGAAGTCTGTTCTTAATTTTGGCAACTCTACAAGAAGTGTCAGGAATATCTGGAATATAAATCCCTAATGTGTCCTACACAAGCTCACTCAGTTTCAAATCTGGGCTATGTGGAGGTCTGCTATTTTTGTAGTTCACAAGGTTTTCTTTGGAAATTTGTATTTTCTCCGAATGAAAGTGTTGATAACAATCAACAAGACATGTTGAGAGAAAATAATACTTGAAAACTTCAATACAGAGACCCATCATTATGTTGTTAGATTATTTCCCAGAGTGTGAAAGAAGAATGGCAAAATTTAAATTTTGGTTTCATGACAACAAATTCATCAGAAATGAAGATTACAAAAAGGAACTGACTTGTCCAGTTTTTTCCCAGAAGTTTGATTCTAAAAATTAGGATATCTACTATCAGGATTATCACTGCAGGAACAAAATATCATTTTTCTCATCTGATTCTCAGTTCTATTCATTTTTTCATCACCTATATCATATTTCAATAGCAGATAATATCAAAGAAGCTATACATTTGAAATTTATTCAAAATTTTCTTGTAGTTATTCAACTCACCAACATAGGATTCAGCACTCCTGGACAAATCTGTGGGATCTGTAGACATCAGGTAGTTGCTGGTAGCACTCTTCTTGCGTTTTCTGGCTGCTAGTAGAAAAACCTTCTTACCATAGTCCTTCTCCAGGTGCAGATAATAAGTAGGATAAAAACCCCTATCAACACCTTTCCTGTCCCTAGTGATGCGGCACTTGTAGAGCACCTTCAGCTGGGCTGGCAGCACCACAAACTTATCTACATTGCCTTCAATGTCACCCTCTGCCTCTGCTGTCTAACATTTTTGCATGCACAGAGAAAATTGAAATGAAGCAGTCAAGGAACTAATGAAAAAGTTATGCAAATACAAACTCACCCCATTCATTTGATGTATGAAATTCGGTTTGTCTGTGACTATGGAGTTGAGAGGCACATTTCCATTGTCATTTGGTGCAACTGGGGAAGATTCATCATCTTCAATGTCCATCAGATCTTGGGACCCTTGATTAGTCAAGTCTTCGGCAATTCCATCCACACTATCACCACTAGAAATTGATATGATTTGATCAGGATTATTGTCCATGTCCATTGAATACTGAAGAGGTCCATCATATCCTAAAATATCATTTGCTGTCACTTCTTTTGAATTAGAAAATGGGACAAATCATGAATGCAGGTTACAGATTATTTATATTTGTCTCACCATGCAATTCTCTCCTGTTTCCACTGCCGTTTCTTGTCTTGGCTGAGCTATTTCGTACATCAGAAATTTGCACCATTCCAGAAGGTAATCTTTTCTGTTTCATTTTTTGCTCCATTATCTGTCGCTTTGATGAAATAATAATCAATGTTATACATAGAGCCCAATGAAATTTGTTCATTTCAAAAAAATTCATTAAATACCTGATGTTCCAGTTTCTGGTTTCTGATGTCCATTTTTGTTGGATTTCACTCATGAGCTTTATCAATTGACATTCACGTATTGCTTGCCCCAATTCCGTTTTGTTGTTGATTATTGTTACTCTTGGAGATGAATTTTATCGATTTTATTATAACAGGATCTAAAAAAAAATAGGTAAAATATCATTATTTGTTTATGATTGTCCGCTCAATCACATCAGTTCATCACAGAATCACAAATTACACTTCAACTTCAGAGAACACAAAAGACAAAACAGAAAATGCATGACCAGTGAGGCAGTTCACAGCCACTCACAGCCACAGTCTTCCGAAGGAGCCAAGATGTTGATAAGATGGTGTAGGCACCTATTTGTATTTGTTCGGATTTCACAGACCACACTAATATTATTAAAATCTATTCAGTCTACAGTAGACAATGAATTAATGAAATGTGTAAAAGAGATAACAAAGGCGTTTTCCTATTGAAATGTTATTGATTATGTATTATAAGCGTATGTGCCTTGATCTTCTAAAAAAATTAAGTATTCTAATTATAGATTTTTAGTCACCTGTATGGATAAGTAACGACATTCTCCGCGATCTGCTTATCACAACCAGTGGTGTGTGGTGTACTATTTTTAAATTCTTGCGATGGAAGAACATCACCAGCATTTAGACATTGAACTATGTTTGGAATTTGAAAAGTATCCTTTGTCGTCGTGTGGTGCGCCAGTTCACGGGTACAAATGAAAGCACCTTCATTTTCATTTTCCACCATCCGTACATTGTACAGATGCACCCAAAACCGGTGATGGCGACGGAGTCTTCGTATATTTCATAATACGCCCGGGTAGAAAAACTTTTATTCTTTCTCACTTGACAAGATTTCGGAAGAGACTAGTAAAAAATCATCTGACATTTTAAATCGTACCGATGAATCATCTCTCGATTTCGGTCGGACGATTGTGACATTGGTCCGATCAGGTGAAATCCAGTTGTTTACACTAATATATACTCTTTGAATCCGGACTCAGATTCTCGGGTCAGCTATCGGCTGGCCGTCCCTTTGTCCGTATATTCATGACTGAAAAGCGAGATATCCAGCAAAGGTGATTTTGTTTCCAGTTCTCCGCGGTCGTTGTAAATTGACATAATCAATCAATATAATATATACTATATTACCGCTACATGTGTCGTCGCAGATAGATAGATTGAAAGTTCTACATTTTAATCACCAGAGCCTTCTATAAAAGGTTTTTTAATTCTTGTTTCTTGGAGTGTGCAAAATTTGTTTTGCAGCAATACAATATTCAATCTATAAAAAAATATTGTCAGTCAATAGAGATGAAATGAAGGTGAATCAACACAAATTTTAATGTCGTAGGAATGTTGAATTATGGTTCACTGGAAAATTGAAAATTCACGTATATTCGTACATTGAAGTTTATTCTTTCAATAAATGATGAATATCAGTGTGAATGGAATAAAATTAAAAAATGAGGACCCTGTACGGGATATGAGCCTGGCCATACTAGCGAACATATCAACTTCGGGATATCAGGAAATCTGTAAATCGAGAGACCGGCCTCAATTATTTTGTGATTGTCAAACCAAGATCGGCTGGACGGTCCTATTTACTCTTTTTTCCTAGTGTAATAGGCTACACGATCGTTATAGCATATGATTCTGCTATATAATAAACGTGAAATAATAATCTGGTACTGCCCGGTCGACCCGTGTCACTGCTATAAAATGTTCTCACCAAAATACCGTATGTTCTTAACTAACCAAAATACAGGGGTTTGTCAAAAACACATTTTTTTGGTTTTCAGAATTATTTGAAAACAATTATGGAAAATATGCACCTAATAGCAGTTCTCAAATGGTATATAGAATCCTGAGAAACGCTGCCATTGAACCGACTTTGTAGGTCTTATATCAATCGAAATAACATATGCAACACAAATTTGGGACACAGAGTATACGAAAAATATCGATTCCATTTTTTTCAGTTTGAAATTGTCACGTCATACCTCGGTTTGTAGATTTTTTGGGACCAAAACTGAAAGATTTTGACACCGGTCTTGTGAGCTTTATGGAGCAATAGCAGCAGTGTTCTGTGTACAAATTTCAGACGAATAAATTTAGTATACTTTTTGAAGGAACGCTCAGGAAAGCGAACCTAGAGTTTATCCTTCTGTGGTTTATCTATGAGCGAACCTTATTGAATGATCGAAGAACGTAACACTGTAACTTTAATCCTAAGATCTGTCCTCTTCAGTAACAGGTTTGTTATACTACAGATCACCTACTATGAAGTAAACACCTTCTCTACTGTAGAAGGACAAGACAGCTCTCTTCTCAGAAGAATAAAAGAATATCAAATATTATTTGTTATTTATTTTACTTGCCTGAGATTCGTTCCAGCTACAATATGATCACAAATATCTTGAATTTCAGGTAAATTCAGGTGTGAATTTAAATTAATATAACTCATTTCTATTCACTTCAAACGTGAAGAAAGCGCACCTCAACAATTAACACACTTGTCCAAAAAGTTATCACATTTTCAAACACTTCTTAATGAAGATTTAGATCAAATATAGTAACTTGGTATAAACCATGGGTACAAGGTACAAGACACAGAAAATATACCCACCAATAAAAATTTAATTCAAATAATCATATGTGAATAAAACAGTGTTCCTGCATTTTGTAAAGAAATGAAGTTTTCAAATATTAATCACAAATATTATAAATAACAAGTCAATTGAAAGACTTTATGATTTGATGGATAAATACATTTTTCCTTTCAATGTTTGTTTGACAGGATTTATTTTCTTCAATATTTGGGTCATTATGTTGACCAGCTGTTCACTGGATAAACCAGTTTTCTTAGACTTGAACTTCTGAAGCAGTTCAGTGGTGGTCATAGGTTTCCTCATCAAATATTTTCTCACAGCATCTTCTGTTATACCGGAGTCATTAGATCCTAGTGCACTGAAGGAAGGCAGATCCATTTTGGATTTTTTTGGACTAGGTCCTGCAAGAGCATCGTTAGTCAATTTTCTCTTGCTATCTGTGGGAGTAGCTGATCTTGAACTGTTGGCGCTACTAGGGGTTTTTTCATCTTTCTTTTCTTTCTTATTCTTCAATTCTTCATCAGAACTGCTATCAGAACTGAAATCATTATCTTCTTCCTTGCTTTCTTTTTTAACATCTTTTTTGGTTTCTTTTTTCAGTTTCTTTTTCTTTTTCTTTTTATTCTTTTCATCACCCTCTTCATTGGTCTCCTCCTCTTTGTCCTTCTCTTCATCTTCATTACTCTGCTCCTTATCAGATTTGTCTTCCTCATCTGTCTCTTCATCAGAGTTCAACAGTTTTCGCAATGCCTTTTCTTCTGCTACACCATCTAGGTTAACATTTTCAGGCTCACTATCACTACTATCACTGATATAATCCAGTTCTCTGCCTTCTCCATCCCCATCATCAGAATCTTCAAAGGCCTCTCCATCTGTATCACGCTTTTTTTTTTCCTTCTTTGGATCATTACTCTTCCCCTTTTTCTTCTTGTCTGAATCACTATCCTCTTTTTCTTTTTCTTCGTCTTCAGACTCATCTCCATCAGAACTGTCCATCCACTCATCCATGTCCATGTCAGATATTTTCAACTCTTTTTCTTTTTTTTTCTTCTTCTTGGTTTTCTCTTCACCTTCCTCCACCTCAGTTTCATCTTCACCTCTGAGTCGTTTCCGTAACATAAGAGAGAAGTAGTTTGTTTGCTTATTGCGTTTGGTGAACTCCAATTCAGCCTCTTCAGCTGAAAGAGCCTTATACCTCTGAATTGGCTGGAATTTGTACCATTCATGCAGAGGAAATGCTTCAATGGCTCCATCCTCAGCATGTGTAAATACATAGTATGCAGTGTTGTTTGATACACCACCTTCTCTGATTCCTTTGAATTTTTTCACTGTGCTTCCCAGAGACTTTAGTATCCAGGGTTGATTGTCTGCATTGTATTTCTTTGCTATGATACCTAATTTTTTACGTCTAGCCTCTTCTTTGGCTTCTCTCCCAAACTCTGAACCAGCACCAAATTTAGGCTGATCTTCATCCATACCCTTATATTCCCTCATGTTGTTTTCTCGTTCCATACTCACTTTGGTCCATTTTGCAAAGTCTACATCTAAGGTGCCATTAAATCGCATCACATGGTACCTCTTCTGAATTGTCTTGGGAACCCTTATTGTGAATTCTTGAACATTTACAGGTTTCGATGGTGATGCCATTGCCATCGACGACATTTAATTCAGATTATTTTTCTACTTGTTCAAAATATACTTTTACAAAACAAACAGCAGCTGCTGGCTGCTGAGCAGTACTCACAGATTATACATATGTATAGAATGGTTAATTTATGCATATGTAGTACTGACGGCAAAGAGGACTTTTCTGTGCTGACGGACTGATTCGTCACTCGTCAGTTGACATTATGTTGTTAAGGATTGGGGCATGATTAAAGACTTCGAAGTAAAAACAGCAGCAGAAAGATAACAGCCAAATTTTCGAAGATTATCGAATGAGCAGTGGCGTCGAAAGTTCACATGCGGTTCTGTGGCGCTATTCTTGAAATCGTTCGCAATGGTGGATATACGCAAGTGGGTTTGTTGTTCGGAGTACGCAAGCATGCGAATGGCCTCTCCGCGAACACTTTCTGAAAAGACTTTTCCCGACCACCCTTCGCGAACTCATACGAACGATATCATTCGCCTGTTCAAATACACATTTTACAAGAGCGCGATTTAGTGTCATATTTGACGATGCAACCGTTAGTCACAAGTCTATTTTCAAAGCATGCCCACGATCTTGAAAAAAACAATCTGTTTGTAAAGCGGTGAAAAAAATTTGAGGATTATACATAATATGAGTCGCACTGATACAAAATTGCTCCCAAATCAGCAGTACGCCTAAGAACATTGAACACACAGATGCATTAATTGAACACAAACAATTGTTTACTGTTATGAATCATGAAAGAATACCTCTAAGTCCGGCATCAAGAGAATAATTCTATAAAATTATCCAATGGTTCCACTCTGTTGGTTTGTGGCAATAAATAACATATCGAAAGGCTATTATATATTGTATGGATCAACGGATTTCCATACTTCATCAAATTCACAACATAAACTCATCCTATGGAATATTCGCTTCATATAAATCTACACCGACAATGAAACCGTAGAAATCAATGTGTTATGACTGTGAAACACATACGAGAGGCATTTGAGATCCACAAACTCCATTCGTTGTAAAGCGCACATGATCACATATACTACTGCGAATGCTCCAAGAAAACCAAACGTGAATATCATTCGCAAAATAATGAGATACGCATGCATGACCTTGAAAGATGCAGATGGTCCAGAATAGTGCCCCTATTCGTATTTGGATGTTCGTATTTGGAGCAATGAACTCATTCTTATTCAAGGAATTATAAAAATATTATTAATACACGAGAATTATATTGAGACAGATGAATTCCAGAATCTCCTACATATCTAAATATCGTACTTCTACTTCTACATATCGTAGGAGCGAAGCAATCTATTGCGATCATCACAGAACAGGATATCATTAAGTCTGCTTGTGCTCTCAGACCAAAAAAATCTGCAGGGCTAGATGAAATTCCAATTACAGTATTAAAAAATAACCCTACCCCATTAGAAGACCCCCTGACATTCTTATAGAACGTTCCACTAAGGTTTTCTGGAATAACTGTTGAAATATCAATTTTGATTTTCAAAAACAAAGACAGATCCGAGAAGAATAACAATAGAGCAATATTATTGCTATTAGCTGATTTCAGCAAATCTAATGTTTGAATATGATTTCTCACCACTTCCACATACTTTTTATGAGAGATAAATATAGATAATTCCTTATAGATATATATATATATATATATATATATATATATATATATATATATATATATATATATATCTATCTATTATATATGATTTTTATCAGTTTTTATACACAATCGGATGTTATATTTCGTGAGGAAATCTTTTATCACTCCGATAGTTCATTCCCATTCAATTGAGAATATAAGCGAACTTTCGACGCCACTGCTCAATCGATAATCTTGGGAAATTCGATTGTTATCTTTCTGTTAGTATTTTCACTCTGATGGATTCTTGTCAAATGTCCTTGTCCACAAACTCTAATAGTTTTGTGGGCTTAACTAAGCTCAACCACAGAAGAGGGGTTCTCCTCTTTGGCTCAACTGAGACGCCGTACCACAGATCACTTGAGTGGATCACACTGAACTGTCATTCTCATACTGGAGGTCAAAAATATATTTTTATTTTTTCTGAGATTTTGTCTATTTTGATTTTTGATCATGTTCAAGTTTTTCGTTATTATCATAATGAAATGAAAAATGATAACAAAAAAAAAAGAAAAACACAAGAATAACCAGAAATGGACAGTATCATTTTTGTCAAAAATGAATTCCATGCAGAATATTCAGAAAATTGTGATGAAAAGGAGACGTAATATCCATAGACTTATTATCCTGAGGATAATAAGTCTATGGTAATATCAGACTCAATTCCTATTCTTTTATAATTTTCAAATTTACAAATTCCAGGATTTTGTTTCGGCAGACTAATGTCACCAATTGTATAAAATTGGAGAATTCAGGATCTATAACTGATCACAAAAATTTGAATTTGACACTGAAATTCGATAATTCCGGAGAGAACCCAATCTCTGCATTGTGCCAGGATTGTAATGCATCATCTGATAATTATTCAGCTCTTAACTTTACATTTTACAATGAAATGTATCCAATTTCCAGAGAAGCCCTGCAAACATATAGATATTTTCACATCCTGGACTGAAAAGCTTGTCTGCAGTCACTTGGACTCCATAAATATAAAGGATGTTACTGCAAATAGATGTAAGATTTCCAACAAAGAGAAGCTATCTCCTGAAGCTCAACAATCCCTTACAAGTGACTTTTTGAAAAATTATGTGGAGATGAGCAAATAATGTGGCATTTCAAACTTACTACTCAAATACTCAGAAGATGAGGCAGACTAAAAGTAGGTATCTTGCATGTATGAATATCCATTCATACCAATTGTAATACAACCTATCACGATGTTCAGTAATCTGAAACTTGTCATCTAATATTTTGGGAATTGAAATTTCTGTTTATTCTGATAATATGAATGAAAAGTATTTGTGATATCCACTGTGGAACCTATTTCACGAGTTTGATAGTATGTATGTGGGAAACACTATTATGACAGAATAGGAGTAACAAACAACCTTGTCTTGGCAGGAATAGGCTTATATGAGCTTTATTATTTATTGAGCTCCTAGTTTGAAGTATTGGGGCTGAAAAAGATCAAATGGGAAAGCATACAAAACAAATGGTAATAAAGTATTACTTTTATTAAAAACATACATTTTCACAACACACTTCTGTCTCATCAAAAAATGGATGAGAGGATACCCCTGTTCAAGAACCAATGGAGTTCAAGTATTTCTCGAACGCCAAAACCTTTCTCTGCTCCACCTCCAGCCTGGTCTTCAACAAGTTCATTCTCTCCATGTGCCTTCTCTGCTTGTCAGCCATTTTCTTTTCACAACACCCGCACTTGTCACAATGGCTCAACTTCACCTGCGAAAGTCCCACATACATGAATAGATTGATAAATATTCTATATTATCAGAAGATAGTTCCATTTACAAAGTTTAGAACATATGAAAAAAGTCGAAGTAAAAATATTGTGAAGGTGTGACTAACACATTCTAGTGGAGCCAATTCACTATACATATGAATCTCATAGTTGATATATCATTTTGATACTGAAAAAATAATAAATACTGACTAATAAATAATTGAAAAGTTCTCCACCACTGTATATGATAATACCAAGTGTCCATTAAGCATGAAGACTGCCTAGGTTTAGGCTAAAAAATATGAATTTTACAAAATCGCGCCTGGCAGCCATTGAACCAGAAATTTCTATGTATGCTGAATCATCGGTATACAGGGTGTAAATAATAAATGCAGAAAAATTAGAATAATGGAGAACCAAGGTGAACTTTCATATGATAATTCATTTTAGTAACTCCTGTTTAGATACTAACTTCTATTTTTTGTCAAGTGCTCTCTAGATCGCAGAAAATGTCTACTCAATTTGATTCCTATAACTCCTTTGTTTTCAAGAGAAAAATAAAAACTGCTTTTTTTTGGCACCTTTTTCAGGGACTGTATCTGAACAGGGCTTATTTTAAATCATCTTTCTTATAAAACGACCCATCCTATTTTTCGACAATCCCCACTTAAAATAATTCATACTTCTTCATCTACATCCTGTATAGTATGAAGTTAGAATGGTCCTAGTCAGACCCTTGAGATACTCTGAAATCTGTGCTATTTATATTCAAACCAGTTGATGTCTTTACGATTTGACTACTGTCGAGTAAATATGGTTCTAACCAATCCAGAGATGCCATAGCACGCAATTTTTCGTATCAGTATTTCATGGTTGACACAATCAAAATGATTTAGAGAGATCGCAAAACAGTGTTGCAACGGTCTCGCGTGCAGAATATATTCTCTAATTCTCCGCCTTCTCGATTCAAATTGAAAGAAATCACCTTGGCGGAGACAGCTTTGGGCTCGAAGACAGCATCGATTTCTGCTTCAAAAGGGAAACTGCCTGACCCCAACTTGTACTTGTTGGCTATGTAATCCCTATAGAGGGTCGACCACTTCTCCTGGCACTCCCTGGATGACTTGTGCACGCCTTTGCCGCTCAGTAGGGTCGAGATTTTCTCCCAGTCTATGGATTTGGTCGCCGTCTTGTGCTCGCTGTACGAGTCGATGAGAGCGATCGTCTCCGCCCTCGACCATGAAACTGGTTTTTCCCGTTGGTCGTCTTCATCTGAATGGCAAATATTTGAATTTTAGAGCTTCTAATTATCGATAGCAAATCAAATTACGGGTTTTTGATCATTTCCTTGATATCGTCAAACATTTTTCTAGTCTAAAGGAACGGATTCGAATATAAATAAGTTGTTACACCCCCATTGGTAAAAATATGCAACCAAGATTATTTAACGTATATACATTTTTACCTTGCCACATGTCATCTTTGACGTGCCCATTACCGACGCGTTTTTTATCCGCTGCCGAAGAGGGAGGGCCATCTTGGGTGTTGCCTCCCTCCGAAATGTCGAAGTCTGAGTCGTCGGTCCTGGTAGTGCCGTTTTTGTGACATGCACTTTTGCGGAGCTCCAATTCCTCCTGGAGAGCCATCTCCATTTGGTCGCTGAAGTAGAATCGCTTCGACGACGAGGAACTATTCTGCAGTCGCCGGTTCTTCATGAACGACTTTTTCAGATTCCGCCATTTGTTGTGGCACCTAACTGCGTCCTGGTTTTGCGTCACCGCACGGGAAAAAATATTGTTATGATCTTACTGTGATCGTACTCAAAAACACATGGTCTATTATAACTAAACTCTTTCGTGTTCTCAATCATAAATAAAACACCTACTCAAAGGTCGGTTCTCGGAAAGTGAATATTTCCAATTTTGCCCTGTATCTCAAAAACATGGAGGGCTGTGAAAATCATGTGTACGACAATGTTCGTTTCGGAAAGTAGGGCAATAATGCCGAAACCCAAATTTCCCTCAATCAGATTTTCATCAATAGATTTCTGTTGAGACAGTGAATGAAGGCCGAGTGTTTAAGTTTAGGGAGTTGAGTCGTGTCCAAGAATTGAGACGTGAGAGCGAATCTCTGTCTTCTCACGTCAATTGCAGACAGGGACTAGCAACAAGTAGCAAATATTACTCTTCAATGTACATGAAAATTGTATATTTTCGAATATCTTTTGTATTATGAGAGCTTGTAGAAGAAATGAGCTGCACAAATTAGAATTGAGAGTCGTGAATGATTTTGATTCAACTATAGCCACAATTTGAAATACTGAAACAAAAATTACCCGAAAATTCAATGTTACAGGGTAATATGAAATATGCAAGAAGTACATTATTCTTTGTCCAAAAAATGGTATAATTTCATCCTTTTTCATTAACTACAAAAAGGAAATTGCATTGTTCCTGATGTGGTAATCAACAATTCGGTGATTTGTTCGGAATTTTGTTTGCTGTCGTAATTTTTCAGTTGTATAAAGCTCATTGCTTTATCTGTGGTTCAGCTGGAATTTTGATTGATGCTGGTGATGATACTTCATTGAATCGACGCGCCAAAAACAATATCGATGACGTGCTTCAAAATAAATTTAAGTTGCTATTAAAATTTTGAATTCAATCGAATATTCATCATCAAAACCAATAATTTATTGAATCTTCATCAACACGAATAATACCAGATACATTCTTGATCAATGTTCCTCTTATTTGGTAAACCATGATTTTTCCTCACATTCCTGTAACTAATTGAAGATAGATCTCAGACAATTTCCTAAATTGTCAGGAATAATTTCATACATACTTTAGTGTTCCTTTTGTAATTTTATGATGACTGGTATAAGAAAATATACTAGATGCAACTCCCATGTATTAGCTATTAAGACACACACATGCATTATGTCATTCTACAGCTCATGTAATTAATACTCATGCTCCTGTCTTAACAACCATCACAAAATAATATACTATCAGCAGATTCCAATTGAATTCTCTTCTCTGTGCCATTTAGAATGAATACTAGAATAATACAAGCATTCTGAAAATTCGCCAATGTTCCTAACATTGAGTAGCATCATGTTCCAATACACCTTTTTCTAATACTATAAAAAGAAATTCTAATCGAAGTATCAAAGAAATGCAAGAGGTTGACGTCTATCGATAAAATCTTTATTCATTATTAAAACATTCAGTTTAGGAATTTAATACTCAAAAATAGCAAAAATCAACAGCGAAATTTCATACAAGGGCTTAGCAGCCATTTCGCGACGGATATTTCCTTTAAACTGCACCAGAGAATTGTAGACATACATTTCAGATTTTACATATTCCACAAACTCGGTAGACGTATTGGATGTGTATAACATGTCTCGGTCTTGCTGAAAACATGTTTTTTGGTTATAACCAGGAAAATTTTGCATCTTAAGTACCAAGAAGACATTTAACATCTCCACATGATGTTTTGAATTCACTGAAACCTGTTAGTTTCTACCTGCTATCTGTTTAGTTTCCTCAAGCCCACATCATAGCTCATACAGTGACTTTAAATGAATGTAGGGGTTTCTGATGCTTGTGTTTTAGATTTGTTGCACTCCAGTGACAAAAATTCTGCTCGTTTACATGACTGCTGAGGCAGAAATGAGCCTTGCAAGAAAAAAAGATGTTGAATTATGCTCAGTTACTTTGTTTACAAATTGAGATCTATAACTAGCATCCTGAGGCTTCAATTCTTGCACCAATTGGATTTTGTGAAGGTTCAGCTCGAGTTGTTTCTGCAGAATTCAGTGTAATGATGATCCAGGCACATTAATTTGAAGAACTTGGGTAGGAATGGAGAGGTTCAGATTGTCACCAACAGACTGATTTATAATCTACAGATTCATCCATTCTTGAAGATCTGGGAATACATGGCTCATTATTCGAATTATGCAATTGATGGCGGCAGAGTTTCCTCCATGCCATAGTCACAGAGACACTGTTTTTGTGAATGCTCATGAGTGACTGAACTTTGGAGAGCCAGACAAGCAATGGACATTTACCCGATATATAGGATAAGGTTTGTGATTTGTGTGATTCAATTTTCAATGTGAGAAATATTGAAAAATTGTCTTTCGAATTGTTTATAAATTTTTATCAATTGGGCACATTTATGTTGAACTATCTTGATGAAGATATATTTGAAATGTAGTATGAAAATGAAAACGTATTTCAGCACTTCAACTCACCTTCTTAATTCCAGCTTTGGCCAATTCAGCTGATATGATTTCCCATACTTTTACACTCATGTGCAGCTTGAATTTGTTTTTATGCTTTATGTAGGTCTCAATGAGTTTGTATATCTCTTGATCCAACCAGTAGGCAGTTGAATAATTTTCCATCATCTCATCATCCTCATCTTCTCCAATATTGTCCATTTTTAATCTTTTGCTATCTGGGAAAGTATTTCTTTCTGACTGGAACTCTTCTTCTTCTAACAAAAAGGATCACAAATTAATTTATTAAATTATTTCATTGAACATATGTGCCCATTTGAAAAAAAAACTGCTTTCTTTTGTGTGATTATTGACATCTTTTTGACAGGATATCATTTAATAATAACATACCAGTATCATCAAATTTGACTGACTTGTGAGGCTCCTTCAAGTCTACATCATTCATAAGATCTTCCATCTGTTTGAAAAAAGGGAATTTTGTTGAAGGAGGCCTTTTTGATTGAATATTCCTATAAGCCATCAGTACATTTTTCCATTTTGATTCACATTTTTTGTAACTTTTATGAATCCCAACTTTCTCAAGCTCTTCAGAAACAGCTAACCAATAAGATTGATCATGAGTTTGGAATTTCCTATAATAAAAATATGGTGACATTACTTGAGATGTATGTCATGATGGAATTATGCCTTACCAGTTACGTTTGAGAGTTTGGTATACTTTGAGAAATTTGAGAGTTTCATAAGCACTCCAAATTTCTCTCCTTTCTGAAAAAGAATTTGGGGTACCTTTTGATGTATATTCATCAGACTCAACACTTCCTGCTTCAGTATCATCTAATATAGCACTAATTTCTCTTGAATACTTATATTGTGTTCCTTGCTGATTTTTCACTGTATGAAATGTTTCAAGGGCTTTGTCCCATTCACTTTTGCATTCATATGCATTTCGATTTATTCCCACATTTGATAGATCACATGATACATTTTGCCAAATCTCATCTTTGTTTGAGCTGTCACTTAACAAATGCCTGTGTTTCTTTATCATTTCGAATAATTTGAGAGTTTCTTCACTGGACCAATCCTCTCTGGTGGCTCCAATATCATTATTTACCTCATTAGGAATTTCTTCATCATCCATATCTGCAGTGTCTACATCCAAAACTGATCCATCCTGGATATTTTCTTTTTGAATTTCTTCAAAGAGAGCTTGTGCGAATTCAGCATCTGAAATATGCGATTTTCAGTAAACAAAATATTCTATCTGACTACATCCATAGAGTTATGTATATTTACTTTTCCTGCATTTCTCGGCAATCACAGACGGAACTTTCACTTTTAATAGTTTGTTGATTGATGGGTCAAAGAGTTCGATTAGTTCCATTTTAAACTCATTAACGTTGCCGGATTTAGGTATTCACAATTCACAACATTGTTTGAGAACAGAATCTTGAACGATGAAAATTACGACAACGGTAGATAGTAGAAGCTTTTCTGCGAACTGGTGTGAAAACAGCTGACAAAGATGGTAGCTAAAATTTTTAGGTCGGCATAATATCCATAGTCGTCGGGACATCAATTCTCTTACGAATAAGATAGTTTTCATGATAAATGAGGATCGGAATAGCGTATTCATAGTTGGAAACTATTTTCAAATTATATTTGCTGTAATTCACAATATTGATTGGAAACTGATAAGATCCGAACGCATTATTATTGTGAGAAATACATATATATATACAGGGTGTCCTTAAAAGGTCTTTACAAAAAGCTACCACATATTCTTCAGACCAAAACAATTCGATACAAGCAAACTTACCTCAGTAAAAAGTTGCTTAGTTTGGGCGCTAGACGGCTCTGAAGTTGAAATTTTCAAATCGATTTTGCTTCATAACTTTTGAACGGCTCATGAGATTTTTTTCAAATTTGGTACGTTGGCATAGACTCATCGGGCAATGAAACTCATATCATAATCATAATGAATATCATTCCATGGGCGTAGAACTTGATTTTTTCAGTAAATAAACATCTAAAACTCCTACGCCAATGGAAAAAAATTAGTTTCAATATGAATATGAAGTATTGAAGAAAATCCAGAATTGAGTACTAGACGGATAAGTAATGAACTAGAAGTTTCTAGGAATGCCGTTCATGAAGTACTAAGAGAACAATTATTATACCCATACCACAAGACGCCAGTTCAAGATTTATTAATCCATGATTCACAAAGTCGTCTGATGTTTTGTAGGTTCATTAATTTGCAAAGAGAAATGAATCTGAACTTTGGAAAGAATATTTTGTTCACTGATGAAGCCTGTTTCACGAGAAGAGGAATAACTAATTTTCATAATGAACACGTTTATGCAATTGAAAATCCTCATTCCATCAAAATAAACCATTTTCAACACAAATTCAAAATCAACGTTTGGGCTGGAATAATAGGAAATTTTATAATTGGTCCTGTCATACTTCCACAAAGATTAACAGGAGACATGTATTTACAACATCTACGAAATACGTTGCCAAATTTGTTGGAAGATTTACCACTCCAACATCGGGTAGATATGTGGTTTATGCACGATGGAGCTCCACCACATTTTTCGGTGGATGTTAGGAATTTTTTAAACCAACAGTACCCAGACAGATGGATAGGTAGAGGTAATGATGCACCCGTGAATTGGCCACCACGTTCTCCAGACTTAACACCGATGGATTATTTTGTATGGGGTTATCTCAAGTCTACGGTTTACAAGACCCCTGTGAATACTGTAGAACAATTATGGCAACGTATCCAACAGGCGACGAATAATCTTACAGGCGATGAAGAAGTTATGCAAAGAGTACATGTCAACTTTTTGCGTCTTATGAATCTTTGTATACGTGAAAATGGTGAACATTTTGAACAATTTTTATGAAATATCTGTTAATCGTTTTATTATTAATTATGCTCTAAATCACTAAAATTAAAATTTTGTCGAAACCATGAGAGGAATCGACTTTTGTCAAGAGTACCTTTTTTGTAGTGAATGAGTTGAATAATTTAGATTTCATATTGAAACTAATTTTTTTCCATTGGCGTAGGAGTTTTAGATGTTTATTTACTGAAAAAATCAAGTTCTACGCCCATGGAATGATATTCATTATGATTATGATATGAGTTTCATTGCCCGATGAGGCTATGCCAACGTACCAAATTTGAAAAAAATCTCATGAGCCGTTCAAAAGTTATGAAGCAAAATCGATTTGAAAATTTCAACTTCAGAGCTGTCTAGCGCCCAAACTAAGCAACTTTTTACTGAGGTAAGTTTGCTTGTATCGAATTGTTTTGGTCTGAAGAATATGTGGTAGCTTTTTGTAAAGACCTTTTAAGGACACCCTGTATATATATATGTATTTCTCACAATAATAATGCGTTCGGATCTTATCAGTTTCCAATCAATATTGTGAATTACAGCAAATATAATTTGAAAATAGTTTCCAACTATGAATACGCTATTCCGATCCTCATTTATCATGAAAACTATCTTATTCGTAAGAGAATTGATGTCCCGACGACTATGGATATTATGCCGACCTTAAAAATTTTAGCTACCATCTTTGTCAGCTGTTTTCACACCAGTTCGCAGAAAAGCTTCTACTATCTACCGTTGTCGTAATTTTCTTCGTTCAAGATTCTGTTCTCAAACAATGTTGTGAATTGTGAATACCTAAATCCGGCAACGTTAATAAGTTTAAAATGGAACTAATCGAACTCTTTGACCCATCAATCAACAAACTATTAAAAGTGAAAGTTCCGTCTGTGATTGCCGAGAAATGCAGGAAAAGTAAATATACATAACTCTATGGATGTAGTCAGATAGAATATTTTGTTTCATTGCCCGATGAGTCTATGCCAACGTACCAAATTTGAAAAAAATCTCATGAGCCGTTCAAAAGTTATGAAGCAAAATCGATTTGAAAATTTCAACTTCAGAGCCGTCTAGCGCCCAAACTAAGCAACTTTTTACTGAGGTAAGTTTGCTTGTATCCAAGGTGGATATAGGATGGTGAAATAACTCTTCAATTGTTTCTTTCCAAAACATGTAGCCCTGTCAAACGACCTCACTAAGGCCGCACCACTTGAGTATAGATGGCGATACGATCGTCGATCCGGTGAAGTCAAATCCGCTTTTACTGATAATGACGGATACCTGACAGTGATGGATAGCTAACAGTTCAGTTTTTACATTTATGTTGAATTTCAAATCCACATCGTGTTTCCAGCATTTCCAAGATAACCTTCGAGATCGGCATAGGTGATGCCACCTAGTTTCGATCTTGGGAAGCCTTAGTAAAGTATTGAAATCCGACAAAATCAAGTAGGCGAAGGTCTACAACTTTTTCTAGTGGCTGGGTATAGGGAGTTGAGACACCAGTCTTTATTTACATCATGCTTGTATCGAATTGTTTTGGTCTGAAGAATATGTGGTAGCTTTTTGTAAAGACCTTTTAAGGACACCCTGTATATATATATATATATATATATATATATATATATATATATATATATATAGCATATAATTCCATATGAAACATATCGACCCTCGAAAATCCACTGCAACCTCCTGCAGAAAAATTGTAGTGTGAATTACCCCCAGTAACACTTTCATTTGAGAGTGTTATCATGGGCCTGGTATGCTGAAATTCATCTCAAACTGTAGGTATCCATATGAAATATATCCACCCTCGAGAATCCGCCACAGTCCCCTGCAGAAAAAAGTTACAGTGGAAACTGCCCCCAGCAGACAATTTCATTTGCGGGTGTTAACACGGGGCTGGCATGCTGATTTTTAAGATTACAAACATGACTATCTAGTGTTTCTTGAACATTCCATCAGATTGACCAGAATGAATGGAATTGCTCAGAATTGAGTTGACATAAATATCCGGCGTATTTTTGAATTTCGATTAGATTGATGTTATTGAATATGATCCCAGAGTTGGAACAATGAATTTATTACCACCAATTCATCGACTCAAGAAATTATTCATCAGAAATAAGTTATCCTAGAAATGACGTGCTTTCGATGTTTTTTATTGAGAATTATAACTTTTTTGAATTCTGAATCACATGATATGCAAAGGATGTATCTTAGGTATTCCGTATTGTAATGTAGCTGAAATCAAAACAGAATTCATATGATTATGATATGTCAGATGATCTACTCGAAACAGCAATTCACAACAAAGGGAGAATATGGGTCTTTGATAGCCTTCTGGCAACAATCTCTCTTGAACATGTTCTCTCATAGAACAAACGATACACACTGTTTATACCTGACTTTTGAACGATGACAACCTCTTTTTGAGAGAGGAATTACTGACATCAAAGTCGATACACTACCCTCGTGAGAGTACCTGATGTCGTGTGATCGTGCGGGATAAAAGTCGACCGTTCCTTTTCACCTGTTGAAATTGTACAAAATTTAACTACGTAATAATAAGAAGTTATTGAAGAAAGGAAAGACACTCAAATCCTCAGAATGAATGAATGGATTTGCTCAGAATTAAATTTACATAATTATATAGCGTGTTTTTCAATTTCGTTCGGATACATGATTCCAGAGTTGAAACAATGAATTCATTACCACCAATTCATCGACTCGATGAATGATAGCTGACATTTCATCATTCAGTTATCATCAGGAATTATTTATCCTAGAAATTACGTGTTTTTGAGTTTTCCATTAAGAATTTTCATTAACTCTCTTGAATTCTGAATGACTTGCAATAAAAGAGATGTATTCAAGGTATTTCGTATTGTAATGTAGCTGAAATCAAAACAGAAATCATATGATTAGATGATATGTCAGATGATCTACTCGAAACAGCAATTCACAACGATGCAAAAATACGGGTCTTTCATAGCCTTCTGACAACCATCTCCCTTTAACATGTTCTCTCATAGAACAATAGAACAAACGACAAACACTGCTTATACCTGACTTTTGAATGATGAGAAACTCTTATTCAGGGAGGAGTTACTGACATCAAATAAGCCGATACACTCCCCTCTTAAGGGTACCTGTTGTGTTATCGTGCGATTTTTTACTTGTAGGATTTGTACGAAATTGAACTGATAAGAAGTTATTGAAGATAGGAAAGATGTGGAATTGCTCAGAATGAAGATCAGATTGATGTTATTGAATATGATTCCGGAGTAATTTTGTTACCACTCATTAATGCAAAACACTGTATCCTTATAAACCTACACTGCGAATTTGAAATTATATGTATATATAACTATCAGAGAAAAATTTATCAGCGGATTTATTTTTCATGTACAATTGGATTTATACCCTTTAGCCTAACCTTTTCATGCAACGCCATAGAGAAATAACTCTTCAATCTCCTTGTCGTCCTTTTATCTCCATACTGACCGACCGTTTGTCAGTCTCAGTTGCGCATGCATCGACAGAAAAATGACAGACAAACGACTTCGGCAACAACCCTCAATGTGCCAAATCCTCCTCTTCTAATCTCCATACTGACCTTTTGTCAGCCTCGGTTGCGCATGCATCGACAGACTGAAGATTTCAGCAACAACTCACGATGTGAAAAAAGACCTGAACTGCTCCCTTCTGCCTCCGTTCGATTGCTGCTCGGAAGCATTATATAGAGGGCGGTAGATCATGCCGCAGTCTTCGTCACCCCACATTGCCGCCCCCGGCCTCGATTTCTCATAGCCGAGGCGGGGCCTCAAGGATTCCGGGAACTCTTCTTTCTTCTTCGGCGACAAGTCATGCATAATGGAAATATCCCATCTTCAGTTCCACTTCTATCGGTCCTTCTTTATCTCCTTCCTGCCCCAGCATGCAATGCACTAATAACACCTTACGTGACCGCCCTATGGACGGTAATATGACCCACACATGACCCAAGACCCACACTCATTCATCATTCAGACACACCATCTGAAACAAAAGGAAAGTGATATCAGTGATATCAGTTTGGAAACACATTATACAGTGTGTCCACTTCAATAACTTACATACTTTGAAATTTGGGTCCATAAAAGTGGTCATAGTTGGCCACGATTACACCCCAAAAAAAACCCCCCTCTTGTTGGATGAGCATTTCAAATACCTACTAACAAAAACAAATTTTTCAAAATCGATCGAATAATAACGATGTTACAGGGGTGGTAGGACTCCAGGTGCACACACTGTATAATCTATTATCATCATATACATAATTATTCAATGATGGCTATCAAGACACAAGGATGTGAATCATGACATATTGACATATATTAATTGTGAGTTTCATATTTTTTCTACGCACTAGTTCAGAACTTTAATTGCTAGAAGCACATTGTTTGAGAATTCGCTAGATTCACTTCATATATCAAGTCAAAATTGATACATTGTAGATCTGTCAGATATTTCTAAGGCAATAGGTGATACTGACAAAATATTGTTGGGTGTCGCGTTTCTACTGGTTATAAACTCGTATATTGATTAAAAAAAATAGGTGGGGATGACTAATGAACATATAATTTTAGAATGAGAGTAGAAGAAAATGGTATACTATTATATAAATTCGAATTTTCATTTTGATTTTTTTGATTTGAACTCCGTAATCTTGGAATATGGTTTCGAAAGAGTAACATAAATGTTTCAAAAGATAATAGTGAGAAAACATATATCTAACTTCCAGTTCACAGTTTATGATCATCAATATGTTATTGAAAATATATTAACAATGCTCACATGTAGTGGTGATCACTATTTTACACATTACTAAATAAACACTGTGTACACAACATTGACTCATCAACATCAACTACAATCAACCTGGTTCACTCTGAATATATGAACTCCACTGGCATGTGTCTACTTCGTACCTGACTAATAACGACTGTTCTATTGCTTTTATTTCACTGATTCATTCCTTATTTATCACTGACAACTGGTTTTCTGATGAATTCCCATGATCCAGGGCAAATACAATATTGATGACCGAAAATTCGATAGAGAAAAGATGTATCGGAATTTTACTAGATGAACTACGGAATTCTACTAAATTTCGTGTTGCAACTCGGAATGTTACTGAGTTCTGAGTTGTAACTCGGAATATCACTCAATTACCGAAAAAAAAAATGATTATCTATGTATTTTTTTCTGATTATAAGAATTCAATTATCAAGAAGAAATATTCTTAGTCAATACTCAGAACTCCATATGAGATTATGACACTAGGATATACTCACCCTGTACTATTTAAAAAAAAACCTAGTGCCGAGAAGAAAATAACACGAAAACTCTCCAAAAAAATATTTTGAATCGAACTTTGTAGAAATTAATTTTTGTTTTTTATAATCTCAAATAGACATCCGAATATGTACAAAAGGAAATATGTTGTAATGCAAGATCATTCCAGTTGCATACCCAACAGAAAAAAATCGTAATCGATCATTAACGTATATATATACATATATTTGAAATCATAAAAATATAAATCTTTATAGATATGAGCCGATAATACAGGGTCGCTGATATGTATGGAAACGGTCGATTATTTCCTAAAGTAAGATAGCTAGCGAAAAATGTTAGGATACAAAAGTTGTAGGGTTTTTCAAAATCCATTAAGCTAATGAAAAATTAAGTATACAGGATGAGTCAAAGAGTCAGGACGAAACAAAGTTGCTTTTTCTCTAATGGGACACCCTGTATATTATTCCACATTTCAATTCTGCTCGAAATTCTGAACAAAATTGATGAAGCGCATCATTTCCTAAATTCAACCGATTTCGAGATATCGAATTTTGAAAATAACATAATAAATTATCCAAAAATGTTAGTCCATTAAGTACATAGTCCATCAAGTTACTTTTGAAAGTTTCCAGCTCCATAACAACGCCGCGTCGTTCTTTTGTCTAACAGTGATGATCTTGACAACACATGTCAAAAATACATTTAGTGTAAATAAGTTTCGCGCAAAAATGGCACGTTTAACTAATACTGACCGTATTGAAATTTTAATGATCATAGGATTCGGTGATAGAAGACGAAGTTGTGACCAAGTAGTGAATATTTTTAATGAATTGCATCCAAATCGGGAACCAATTTCTAAATCAACCGTTTCAAAAACATTGCAGCGTTTTCATGAAACTGGAGATGTCAAAGATCGACCAAAAAGTGGAAGACCAGTAAGCGTTACAAATGAGGAAAATGCTTTGAATGTCATGTTAGATGTGGAAAATCCAATGAATTCGGCACAACAGAGGGCTTTGAATCATAACATGAGTCGATATTCCATTCAAAAAATTTGCAAACTGCAAAAATTCCATCCATATAAAATTCATTTGGTACAAGAATTGAGTGAAGACGATTTTGATCGTAGAATCGAGTTCTG